>JASDQU011177836.1:0-11848 GCA_032191745.1 Picea mariana
AATTCTCAAGATCGCTTGAGGGCGCGAGAGAAGAGCATACTCAAGATTGTTACTTGCAACTTCTAGTTCCGAATGTGAGTTTAGATGTGATTACAATTTGATGTTCAACTTAGATTATAAATCAAAGCAAGCCATCCACGTGGCGAAAATCAAATAAGGGAAAAATGATTTTTATCCACCTAAGTGCCTATGTTTGTTTGACTATCCCCTTTATAAGTTGAGGGGTCTAAGTGGTACAGTATTTAGAGCATGCATAACATCATTGTTGAGAAGGTAAAATGGCTTTCCCCACATCAAAAACCTTACAATGAAAAATTTAGTTCAAATGCGCGGCTGTTAGTATAAACAGAGGCACATGTGGCACATGTGCACGTACCGTATCAAGAACCAGAGCACATGCGCGTGTCTGTGGGGTGGAATACCCACGCGCTTGGATAAGTTACCGAGTTCTCTCGATTCTCCTGTGAATCGACCGGTTGGCAGGTCGGCGGAAGCCGGTTTGTGTCCCTGCAAGTTAAAAAAAACAAAAGGAAAGCAAATAAAACCCAACTGAGGGAGGATTTGATACCTTAACTCCCCAGTGGAGTCGCCAGTCTGTTCGCGTTCAAATGGTCACCAGGTGAGCAAATACAGAGCACTTGCATGCCCTGTTGGGTTAGCAAGGCAGAACAGTTATAGAGCATAGGGTTAGAGAAACAAAAACAAACTAAAATATAATATCAACTGAAAACAAATAAAACTGTGAAAAGCAACAACAAACGTCAAACACAAAACACAGGTGTCACCAATGGTTTCAGGCAGGTGTATTGATGAAACCAAAGCACGCTGAAGGAAGAGACCAGAGGTTCCTTCTCCCTCCAACGGAAGGCTATTTGGGGCCCTCACACAATTTGCTTTCCTTACAAATGAGAAGAACTGAACATAGTAATGAAAGAACTCTCGGTGATGCAGCTGATGGGTTGTTGTTCAAAGGATGAGCCCTTAAATCATCTGGACAACATAACAGTGCTTAGAATTCCTCGCCAAAATAGTGTATCCTCACGGATTTTTATAGCAATTCTTCGGGCGGTCACGTAACCTTCTCAAAGTGTGAACAGGGACCCATTTAGGGTTTATTTAGGTCATTAATCCACCGATTTTGCAGATCCAGCTCTGATTTGAGAGTCAAATCAACTTGGGATCCGGTCCGTAGGTGGTTGGGAGGCCGACCTATTTAATTAATGCACCATTTTAGCAGATGCACGGGTTTTTGTGTTGACATCCGCGCGTCGCGCACGCATGCACGAATAATACATTTTTGTCCTGCGCATGCGCGCGCGCAACATACTGCTATAAAGCACCCTTCAATTTTTGGTTACTTTGTATAGTTTTTGACCCTTCTGGAATGTTGTGGAACTAATTCAGTGCCATGAATGACTTCATTGCTGTTTTGATGATGCAGAGTTCTTGTCGCCATGTGCAGACAAAATTTCAGTGATAACACCTTTGTTCGTACAGTTGACCGTCCGGACCGAAAAAGGGGTAAACTGTCACCGGACAGACGTGACTTCAAATTTCAGTTTAATGAGCGTGAAAGGCCACAAGATCACTCGAAAATCTTTTCATGTTTAGAGGGTCTGAAAAGGGCTTAAAAGGAGACCCGTTATGTTTTGGGAGTCTGGAGGGTAAGTCAAAGAGTGAAAAAGACCCATGCAAATGAGGCTCAAATGCACATTCAGGAAAGACTATATGGACTCCCGAGCCTACAATGTTGTTAGAAACAGCATGGACACCATAATGCAACCAGGACCTACTTAGGGCATCCATGTTTTGGTAAGCTCTACCATCAGGTTGGGACACTGCTAGAGAAGATATGACGGTTCTGTGTCGCAACCGGATGGGATTGATCCTATAGCATAAAAAAGGCAAGGAGATGCAAGAGTTGGGGTAATATCTTAACCTATATGCTCAAGTTGATTTCTTTAAAAAAAAAAAAAATTATGGACCGTCAATATCCTTTTTTTTATTTTCGAAACTCAATAAAAATTGTCCCAATACCTGATCAAATCCCTCCCATATAACTCTTGGATCACTCTAAATGGTTTTTGGTATAAAGAAACTGATAAAGGGGCCCAAAAAAGTGACAAAAAGAGGCCAAAAAGGTCTATAAATAGAAGCTGGCAGCTCATTATCACCATTGCTAATTTGGAAATTGACTCTGGAGCCAAAAGACCCCCTTTGCCAAAGATCATGATTTCAGGAGCTACAGTGGATGAAACAGACCTCTGATTGGACCAAGTAAAAACTCCCTTGTCTAGTTATTCAATGCTTATTTTATTGCATTTAGTTGACTTTTGGGGGTGGGCGTCGAACTCAAAAATGTCGGCCTTAGGCAAACATGGGCTATCCAAGGACAGCCTGTGGGTACCCGCGGGCAGAGCAAATCCTGCCCACAGGTACCCGCGACTGTCACCTCTACAGGCCATGGGTACCCCCCGTGTAATGAAAAAGATAATGTATAAAAGAATTGACCCTCTTTTGACTTTGTTGTGTTGGCAGGATGTATGTTCAGTGGAAGGAAAGGGAGCACGAGGTCGTCAATGAGTTAGTGGCTACATATCCGAATGTTGTGGTCGTGCTGACGCAGTGCGGTTTGGTGAAATTCTTTTTATGTTCGTTTATGCGCGCGAAACCAAGGCTATTGAATGCCTTGGTTGATTACTAGCACCTTGACGCAGAGGAATTCATGCTAGAGGGGAAATCTTTGGTGCCCACCACCGAGGACATTTACTTTTTGACTGGCCTCTCAAGGAGAGGGGAACCAGTCAACTTTCAGACATTTCCTGCGGGGCTGAGCAAAGTCTCGGAGTTGATAGATGAGTATTGTGAGGTTGCGACTGATCATAGAACTTCCTCGGTACCCATTAGTAGGATTACCAGTCTCACCTTACAGACTATTTTATCACTTATTAGGTGGATTACCGGCTCAACAGCCATGCATCA
Organism: Picea mariana; assembly: GCA_032191745.1. NCBI lineage: Eukaryota > Viridiplantae > Streptophyta > Pinopsida > Pinales > Pinaceae > Picea > Picea mariana. The sequence continues at coordinate 2,983 of JASDQU011177836.1, forward strand.
GGCTTCGTGCGCAAAGATGAACTGTGCAATCCAATGCATGAATGCACAAATTTTTTATTGGAGTACCACACTGTTGGAGTGCATGAAGATTCAGTTGACAGCTTGCCGTCAGCAGACACACAGGAACTTCGGGTTTGGGACCATCCTATGTTCATTATTCTTCGAGAAAGTTCCGTGTTTTAGTCCTCGACTGATAGTACGAGGACATCTGGCCACTTTCCCCGCATTATGTAGATGGGCAGCGTTACTGCCGTGACAGGGTGGTGGAAGGACCGTGGAGGCCTTCAACGACGACTTTTTTCCTTGGTTGTCACGATAGATCCCAGTTATTGAGGACTACCCATATGTGGGGATCGACTTTTCCAGAGATCCAGCGATACCAGTGCCTTCTGGCGAGGAGCGAGGGGAGATGGGTAAGTCTCCACCTATACAGTTTTTTTTGTTTGCATATGTAATTTTTATGTCTTTTTTGATATATATCATGTTTTTTTATACCATATTTTTTGACGGGTGGATGTTTATTGCATGCAGATGTGGGACCCATGCGACCTGCTGACTATGCATGGAACAGGCGTCGCCCACGGCCAAAAGCCGCAGCTGCTACCACTGGAGGAGCAGCAGTAGTAGGGAACCTCCTAGCTGGGAAGGCTGAGAGGGTCCTGAGGTGAATTGAGCGGAAATTTACTGCACTCACTCGCACAGTTCCCATGGTAGAGATAGAGGACCTACCTCCCTCCATGCAGACTCATGTTGTGGGGGCACCTCGGACATGGGTCTGATTGTTTAGGCATTTAGCCCAGGATGTTCATGATTATAATAGGGCCCATAGGCCCTGAGCAGACTTTGATACTTTTTATGTGCCACAAACACCTTATTGTATATATTTTTTGAGGGCATAAGCCCGATGACTCGTTACTGTTCCCACTTGTGAGGCGCTTGCACCCATCTATGTACTCTGAGGATTTTATGATGTTTATATACGGTTTTGCATCTCTTTTTTGTGTCTTATGGATTATGTGTACAAAAATGTATTTACATGTTTATGTTCATGATCTTTTTATATGTGAGCAAGATGCCAATCTAAAATTTGATTAGCTAGAGTATCCATGATTTGATTTAGACTCCTAGGAACATGAAAATATGTGATATAATCAAAGTTGCATTCCAAGAGACGTACCCTAAGGAATCGTTGGTGTAAAGTTGGGTCATGAACCCAGTATATTCTGTTTAGCTGCGACACAACCAGTTGAGCGTCTAGATAGACCCGTAGACGAGAGATGCCCAACGACAAAGTGTCACGAAGAAACTCAATAACTGCACTATACTCAACAACATTATTCGTGGTGTCACCTAAGCATATACCTCCGGAAGATAACAACTGACCCTGTGGTATAAAGATTACCCAAGCTGCGGAGGCAAGCCTCCGTGTGTGTTGACTAGCACCGTCTGCATACCCAACGAACATCTTGGACTCACTTGACATCTACCATATTGACAAAAGATAACATCAATGACACGTCCATAACACTTTTTCTTAAAAGAAACATAAAAAAGTAATAGTACAAAAACTATACATATGTTACAAAAAGTTACCCACAGTGACCATTCTATGAGTAATACTTCTTGAGGTAGAGCCCATTTCTAGGCTCCGCCAAAGCATTCCCTTCAAAATTGACCAAATGATAAGTGCCCTTTTTAAAAAACCTCCTTAATAATGAAGGGTCCAAACCACATGGGTTTAAAATTTCCTACCCCCAGGGGGTCCTTATCTTGGTCATAGACCAGGACAAGGTCGCCCTCAGAAAAAACCCGAGGATGAACGGACCTATTGTACTGACACTTGACCTTATGTTTATGAGCCTCGTTGTCTAGGGCCGCATTGTGATGCTATTCATCAAGATGCTCAAGGTGTACTAACCATTCTTCAAGTGGAGAAGTGTCTAGCAAATACCTGTACTACCAATTTCAGAGATGGAATTTGACATTCGATGGGCAAGACTGCCTCTATCCCGTAAACGAGTTGGAAAGGGGAGAAACTGGTTACAGTCTTAACTAACGTTCGGTAAGCCCATAATGCCGAGTATAACATCAAATGCCAATTTGACTTGGCTGAGTTGATAGTTCGTTGTAGAATCGTCTTAAGTGTTTTGTTTACATCTTCCACCTGCCCATTGGCTTGGGGGTAGTAAGGTGATGAGTGTTCCTGCCGTAACCCAAGATTTGACGTTAACTCGGTCATCATTTGATTCTGAAAGTGATTGCCATGGTTAGTGAAAATCTCTCTCGGGACACCGAACCTTGCTATAATCTGGTTGAATAAGAAGAGAGCTACAGTCTCTCCATCATCTTTAAGCGTTGGCATAGCTTCGACCCACTTAGTGAAGTAGTCGATAACTGCAATGATATAGCAGTGCACCCTTGTTGACGGGGGGTTGCATGTAGTGTAATCAATCCCCCACTTAGTGAATGGACCAACTGTGATGACAGGAAACATAGGAGCTAGATGTGCCCTCATCTTTCGAGAGAATATTTGGCACAGATGGCACTTCTTGACCAACTCGATACAATCTTTGATAAGTTTTGGCCAAAAGTATCCTGCTCGTAAAATCTTTTGAGCTGTTTCCAACCCAGATAAGTGACCGCCATAGGCTCCTGTATGAAAATCATTGAGCACTATGAAGGCCTCCTCATGAGTGAGACATCGACGCAAGATGCAGTCTAGATGTAGTCTACACCTCTCCAATACAACGTATCATCGAGTATGAGATAATTCTTAGCCTAATGGCGTATCCGTCGATGCTCATCACAAGAAGCAGAGGTGGGGCACTTCAAAGTCTGGAGATATATCAATATATCTCCATACCAGGGGTCTGACGATTCAATCAAAAACATATCCCCCCAAATAGGCGATTCCTCAGGCACAACGTCACCTAACTCAACCGGAAGTTCCAAAATAAGTTCTGCGAAGACCAATGACTTCTTGGACTTTACTGAAATGAAGTTTAAGTCAAATTCTTGGAGGATGACCATCCATCTACTGATTTTTCCGCTGATAACTCGTCGTGTCAACATGTACTGGAATGGATTCACGACAACAACGACGGTGGTCTTGCAAAACAGAACATAGTGACGGAACCGTTGAACAGCATGAACTGCTGCCAATGCAAGTTTCTCTAGATGAGAATAATTAAGTTCCAATCCTACAAGGCCTCGACTCAGGTAATAGATCACGTATTCTGAAAATGAATCATCTTCTTGGACTAAAACCATGCCTATAGTTGACTCTGCGGCAGCTAGATATAATAGGAAATCCTTGTTATAATTAGGTGGTCGTAGCAGAGGCACGGTTGTGAGGGCGTTTTTTAATGTGTCGAAAGAGCATTAAGCGGCCTCGTCCCAAAAAAAAGGAACATCTTTCTTAATTAAAAGCATAAAGCCCTTAGTGATTTCAGCATAGTTGGCGATGAAGCGTCGTAAGAAGTTTGCCTTTCCTTGAAGACTTTGAAGTTGTAAGATTGTACGTGGGGGGGGGCAACTGGATTATTGCCTCCACCTTAAGAGGATCCACCATGATCCCTGTTGTTGAAACAATGAAACCTAACAAACGTCCTGACGTGACACAAAATCTGCACTTGTTGGGATTCAAGTGAATCCTGAAGTAGCGACAACATTCAAAGATTAGTCGGAGGTACATAGGATGATCCTTTCGCTTGCGAGAGCGTGATGCTAAATCATCTAGATAGGCCTCGACTATATGTTTGAGGTTGTGAAATGAAAAAGGCATGGCCCACTGGAAAGTGGCTCCATCATTCTTGAGGCCAAAAGGCATCTTTCGATAGGTGAATGTACCCCACAGACAAATGAATGTCATTTTGTGTTGGTCCTCAAGTTTGATTTGAATTTGATTATAGCCTGAAAAACCATCCATGAACGAAAAATCTTCACAACCAGCACATTCATCAATGATCTGGTCGATGAATGGGGTTGGATAATTATCTTTTGGACATGCCTTGTTCAAATCATGGAAATCGGTACATACACAAATCGTGCCTTGTTTTTTATCGACCTGCACGGGGTTTGACACCCATTGAGTCAAATGAATAGGGTAAATGAACCCTATCTTGAGCAATTTCTCAACCTCACTCTTGATGGCTGCTGCTTTCCTAGGATTGAATCGACAAAGTTTTTGTCGAACAGGCTTAGCATCAGGATACGTTGTGATTTCATGTTCAACTATTTTTGGATCGATGCCTAGCATTTCCTCATAAGACCAGGCAAAAAAGTCGCGGAATTCTTTGAAAAGATCTGTGTAAATCTGAATCTCTTCGGGGGAGTAATCCGCTCCAACGAAGACATTCTCCATGATGCCAGGGTTTCGGGAGATATTGATAGGTATAGTCGCAGCAATAGTCGCCATATTTCTCTCAGCATAAATTTCCTGTGTAGCTAAAAGGTTAATAGGAAATGGTTGATCTCCCGTCATGGTGGTAATGAATTATCCTGCCATGATTCGGTTTAACTCTGGGAGGAAATATGATCTGTGATGAAGATCCTCCCAAGGTTTTTCTGGACTAGTCATTGCTTTGATCACTGCTTCGTCAGAAGGCAAGACTAAGTCTAACGAATCGGTGGTATCAAGAGAACCCTGAGCCCAGACAGGCTCTAGAGGTGGATCCAACTCTTGTGTGGGAGTCGGCTCAGGGGTAGCTGAAGCTTGCTGGACTAAAGAGTACGCTACTTCATCAGTCGACAAGGGCATGGACATGACAGAGTGCCCCGTCTCATCCATCGTGGCTGATGGGGAAGGAAGAATCTATGGATCCGCAAAGTAAGTCGTGCGGAATGACGAGACTTGAAAAATCTCAGCCTTTTAGTGAGCCGATATAAACTTGACATCGTCATGAGGAGTTGGGTAATCGAAAATATCCATCAAAGATGGGCACAAACCAACTATGTTAATGACATCGGCTTGAGGATTATCAATCATGGGAACCATGGATGCCTCCAAAGCTGGGTCAGGTCTAGAGAAGGACAATTGATCGATGGTCACTATCTGGCCTTCGTGTGGAAATAACAAGACTCGGAAAACTATAGCAACCACAACTTGCATAGCATAAGTCCAACTACAACCTAACAAGAGATTATAGTCGAGGGGGGCATCGACTACCTCTACTTCAACGCACACGGTCTTTCCTCCTAACTGCACAGGGAAAGAAGGAATGATGCCATGTGGTCGAAAAGAACGACCGTCGAACACAGTGAGGAGAGTAGGTGATGGAGACAAAGTAGGCTGACCAATGGCCTTCCAACATGCTAACGACATAACGCAAGTCGAAGCGCCCTCATCGACCACCGTGCAGAAGATATTTCGCGTAAAAGTTTTCATGGGATGAGCCACTACTATCTGAAATGCCACGTGGTAAGGAAAACGAGGTTTTAAGTCGATTGTATCTAACATGATGGTACCCGGGTTACAAGTCTCAGTATAGCCTAAAGCAGTCAACAAGGCTTTCCTCTGAGCAGGGAAACTTTGGAGGATCCAAAGTGGACATAGCACAAGGGTATTGGGATGAATCTTCCACCACAGAGTAATTTTGGGTGGCCCTTGCATTTGGATTGTGAGAAGATTTCTTAACTGCACCCTTTGGAATGCATGTCATTGTTTCACCCAACGTCTTCTCGATCTGTAGAGGAAGAGATGGGATCTCAGCTTCTTTACCCTTCTCAGAGGTGCTTGGTTTACTATAGTCGTGTGCTCTAGTCGTGATTAAAGAATCACCCCTAACCATGTATATGTTTGCGGATGAGGAATTGTTAGGAGGAGGGTAGGCTTCTTGACTGCCCCCTTCGGCACTTGTAGAGGCTTGAGTTAAATTTTGCCCATGTTGAAAGGGATTAGTCAACATTGCTTGTTGTTGTTGTGTGACAAACTTCTGGGCCTCTGCAAGTCAAGGACAAAGATGGGTCGGCTGGTCTTCCGCACACAAGTTGCACGGATACCTCGCCTTTCGTTTTTCGATGGTGCCCTCACCAGCATTATCCGTGGGTTTTTTCTCCCCATTACCCTTCTTGCGTTGTTTTTTCCTCCCTTCAGGCTGCTGGGTGGCCTTTGGTTTAGTCGTCTACATGGAGTGTACTTCCGATGTTTGGGTAGGAGGAGTAGCCAATGTAGTAGTCTGGCTAGCCACTGAGTGTTGGATAGATAACTGTTGCAATTGTTTTTTCAATTGCTTAGTGGGCTTGGTTTGTGTGGAACCAACAATACTGTCGGCATGTGGTCCAGCTCTCTGTCTAGTTTTATCCAGTATCGATCGTGGTGCATCCAGTAGGATGTTGTATAATAAACCAGACTGAGAATAAATAAGCTCAAACTATTGAGCCCTCATGATGGCATCTTCTTCGGAAAAAACCCCAGAAGTTGCAACGTCTTTGGATAATTGTGGGACCAGAGACTTAAGGAACCACTCAAGAAGGAATGTTGGTGGGACTAGTACTTTAATTAGACTCTTCCAGCGTCTCCACTCTCAGATATGATCAGAGATATGGTCCACTGTTGTCTGTTTGAAATTGGCAAGCAAATTCGTGCCAGCGTCGTATCTCACAGGTAACTGGAAATGGTTAAGGAAGGCCATCGCTAATTCGCCAAAGGAAGAGTATCATGAGCGATCGAGCTTGATGTACCATTTCGTGGCACTCCCGATGAGAGTGCGTTGAAACAATCGCAACTGAACGGAGTCATCTTTCAATGAGTTAGATGAACACCAAATATGGAAGGTAGTCACGTGATCACCTGGATCTTCGTTAGGCTTGGACTCGAACTTTGAAATGTCCGAAGGCAACTTCGTTGGCATAGGAGGCCAACGTGGATCGTGAAAAATAGGATCATTTAACAACCGTGTCAAATCTGGCAAGTGTAACGTTGCCAGGAATGGTAGTTTGGGTTGCTGCTGATAGCCTGGGAAAAAGGGTCTTGGAGTTTGACTGCCACTAGGTTGCCAGGAAAAGTTTGGCTGTTGGCCCAGATTTTGGTAGAAACCATGACCCTGACCAGTGTAAGGATTTTTCATCTGTGGAGACATCATTGGCTGATTCCCCATAAAGGACATAGGATGTTGGGCATTCATCGCATGTGAAGGACTTTGGGAAGGATTACCCCATTCCGGTCTTGATGGAAGAGGCATAGAAGTCTATCCAGGGTTCCATTGACTGTGGAAAAAATTACCCCAGAACAACATTCTAGAGGAGGGAACAGATCCTTTTCCTGAGTTCCAAGGTCCTGCTATATGTTCCCCTGGCGCAGGACTAGTACCCTGTGCCGGAGTAGACTTTCCAAAAATGGGAGTGCCCCAGATGGGAAAGCAGTGGATATGAAAGTGTTGTTACCAAACGTCCCGTTCCAAACAAACGATGACAAACCTACCGACAGAGTTTACGCAGGTGTTCTTTGACTCCCGGCTCCAAATGAACTCATGTGTGCAGGCTGCCTGGCGGACTACTGATGCAAACCACCAAGCGAAGGGGACAAATGAGAGATATGACCTCCAGCATAAGGAAAAGCATTGAAAGGGACAGAAATTCCCCCAAGTTGACCTTGCAGAGGAGCGTTAGAGCTCCCTGCCCCCAAATCCAAAGTCTATAAAGTGGAGTGAGTGAGTGCAGGACTTGTGCCTGAACTAGGCATACCATATGAAAACGGAGAGCCTGTCGCACTAGGTGTGAAGGGGTTTGTGGCCGCCGTGATAGATGGGGTTGGTCCACTGTGCGACGTAGTTTCGGTCGAGACTGTGGTGGCCTGGACCGATGATGGAAATTTAGGAGATGCTTCTTCTGTGGTAGCAACGGTGGTGGGAATGGAATAATTCCCAAGGGAAGTAACTGTGTTTGGTTCCATAACTGGGTGAGGCACTGACAAGCGTTCGTAAAATTGGATAGGTACAATGACCGATGGCCAAGTATCAGTGGTTGGGGTTTCAACTTAACCAATATTGGTGATTGATTCCTTCAGGAGTTGTTCAGGCTCAATGGTTTGTAACCCGGTTGCTTCGAAAGACCCTTGTTGGTCTAGCTTCCGCCTTAATGGTGGCGGGGGTGGCTCCAGTATAACCAGCGACAGGCCCAGGAGCCTTCGTGACCAACAGAGCTTGGGATCCTCCACTGTGTGAGAAGATCCAAGACATGCTAAGGTATTCTACATGTTCAAACAGTAACACACACTAAAAATAAGCCCCTAAGAGATAAATCAAGCAAACACTAAACTAGTTGGAAGAACAGTTACAACAACCAACACTAGAGCAATTTACCGGTGCAAGTGCAAATCGAAAATGGAAGCACCCTCTGGGTATACTCTGCAAAGAGTGGCTTGATGTCTATCCTAGGTACCTCGGTATACCCCCGCAGTCACTTGTGTATGTCCCTAGAAAAGATTGGCAACTAGTTTTCCAACACGCGAACAGTCACCAGGCGGGTACAATCGATAGTCGGGTAGACCACAATGAGTAGGGTATCAAGCCCAAAACCTGTCAAGGGTATCGAGAACAAATGGTCTGGAAGACAAATGAGGACCTCGAATGGATTCAAGACCCACGAAGCTCCGTGGCAAATGCAAACGAAGGAATCCCTCAACAAATCCTCGATATGTGTTCTCCACTACGCTTGGTCTGGCTTTGGAGGGGTTATCTCAACTGCCTTTCCTTACACGACCTCGTGTTTATCCCCTGTGTTAGAGGGGGGTCCCGGATAACTTCCACGTAACTGGACTTCTACACTCCCTATCACAGACTCCAATGTTTGGTTTTGAGTGGCCTTGGAGAATTTACTCTCCAACCTAATCCAAGGCCCTAGTCCTGAGCTAGTATATGAACCCTAC
>JASDQU011177836.1:12114-26630 GCA_032191745.1 Picea mariana
ATAAAGGAATTTCGGTCAATCTGTGAGCTACTTATTCTCTAAATGTACTGCAAAAACTTCTTCCTAGCTATTGATGCAGCAACACAATCTTCAAACAAAGAAGCAAATGAAAAAGAGATAATTTTTTTTTTATTTTTTTATTTAAGTGCTAAACAAAGCAAAAAAGGGAAAATGCCGACAAGCACAAAACCAAGAAAACAAAATAAAATTCTCGCTTACAACACAGATCACAAAGAACTAGAGAAAAGAGGCACAATGGCAATCAAGAAAGCACCGACTCTTATGCTTGTCTAAAAACCATAAAACAAAATCTTTCTTTTTATCTTTTCTATCAACAATCAACTAAGAAAAAACAGGCTAAGGGTAAGAGGCCCTAACCTACTAATTGTGAAACCCTAGACTCAAACCACTGAGAGGAACACTTCTCACCATAGGAGGGGATGAATGCCCCACCTTGATTGAAAAGAAACCACTCAAGCCCGCTACTTTCACTGAAACAGCACGCGTGCAAACGCGTACTGAGCTATAACAGAGCGCGGGTACCCGTGGGCTGCAATTGCACAGGCCGCGTGTATGTATAAACTCCAAGACAAAACTAAACATAGGTAGCCCAGACCTGGAAGAGGCCTCTGGTATTGACAACCAGGGTCTCTTGAAGGCTTGGATGATTCTTCTTTAATCAGAAAAGAAAAATAATTGCAAAGAATAACAAAACGCAATAAAGAAAACTGAGACAAGACTGTGAACCAACAATTCTCAGACATGATCCAGAAAGCCCCCTGAGAATGTATAATTCTGACAGGGAAGAGGGGATTGCCTCTTAATCTCTTTGACTCCTACATGCTACTCAAACCTCTACAACTAGCATTCACATGCGGGCTGTAGAATGTTAGGGCGTGGGTTACACGTGTGCAGGCCTTCTGTAGGCCACGTGTACCTCTGTGTGTCCTGATAATTATCGTCAAGCAACAGTCAAGGAAAAACTGGTATAAAGAACCAGGTTCCCTGCTAGCTCTGACCTAACAGAAAATAGACATGCAAAGAAACAAAAAATCTAATCCTTTAAACTACCCAAAAAACTCAACAAAATCCGAAAAACCCTAAAGAGTATCATCCCCAGTGGAGTCACCAATTCTTTTGTTGGGAAATAATACCCTATGGACTAGCAAGCTAGGGTTATACTTGCATGCAGATCATGACCTTAAAGAAATCACTTTTAACCTACCACCCCAAAACTTAAAACCCCTTTTTCACATACAAGCATGGAAAGGACCTACTAACCTTTTTACTTATGTTTGGTGTATATCCTCCATTGCGCTTTGTCCGCTTGCTTGCGCTGCTCCTTCCAAAGTTAACCTGCAATCAAGACAAAACACTATGCATGCATGCTATTTTTCTACTTGAGGGTTAGGAATTAAGCATAAATTGCACAAATCACAAATAACTCATGCATTGGGACGGGAAAAGTATTCTTTTATTATTTTCAAAATGAATCAACTTACAATCAATGTTGAGACCGACCACCATTCCTTGATCCTGATCTTGGGCTCCTCCTCTTATTTTTCCTCCAACTGCTTTGCGTTAATTCTCCTTAGGCTTGAGGAAAGGCTAAAGGGTTGGGACAAATGGATTCGGCAATTGGGCAGAGTTTCTTCGCTATAATTTTCCTCCTCCAAATAGTACCCCTACCCCTTCTTTTATAGGCTAGAAGGAGCTAGGGTTTTGGATGAACTCTCAGCCATGCATGGATGGGAGTTTCAGTTAACTGACCCATAGCTTTTTCTCCCATCGGCAACTTTCCTATTTTTGTGCTTTGTTAGGTAAACGTGGGCTGTAGTAGGCCTGCCAGCGTTCAAACATGTGCAGTAGTGGGTTAGGGCGCGTGTGACTTAACCCAAAGGGATTTTCAAAGAGGTTTCTCAACAGATGTTTTGGCAATGAAGGGATATGAGTTGGCCTGATGCCAGGTAAGCATGTGTGGTGAAATTTAGGGTTATAACAAGCATATACCAATTAGATTTAAAAATAAGAATTACAGAGGCTGCCAAATTAGATTTTCAATATAAGGAATTAGTAGCAAAATTACAAAAAGGTATTTTGCAGTAGAAAATTGAAGAGTATAAGCTAGATAATGATGAAATTCTCATGGCTAGGGGAAGAATTTATGTACCAAATTCTAATGAATTGAAAAATCTAATATTTAGAGAAATGCATAATGTGCCTTATGTTGGGCACCCAGGATATCAAAAAACTATTGCAGCTGTCAAGAGCCAATATTATTGTCCAGGCGTGAAGAAAGAGGTTGTTGATTTCATTGCCATATGTTTGGAGTGTCAAAAGGTAAAGGCTGAGCATAGACACCTAGTTGGTTTGTTACAACCATTACCCATTTCTAAGTGGAAATGGGAAATTGTAACCATGGATTTCATCACTAAACTTCCTAGAACAATCAAGCAACATGATTCTATCATGGTAGTGGTGGACAAGCTTACTAAAGCTGCCCATTTTGTTCCAGTTAAGCTCACTCACAAGGAAGCCAAAATTGTTGATGTTTATATGAAAGAAATTTCTAGATTACATGGCATACCCAAGACAATTGTGTCAGATAGAGATCCAAAATTTACCTCAAAATTTTGGAAGGGATTATTTAATGGATTTGGAACAAATTTGAATTTTAGTACATCTTATCATCCAAAATCAGATGGTCAAAAAGATAGGGTGAATCAAGTGATTGAAGATATGTTTAGGATGTATGTGATGGATAAACCATCAAAATGGGAAGACTACCTACACTTGGTAGAGTTTTCTTATAAAAATGGGTACCAATCATCTCTAAAGATGATCCCATTTGAGGCACTTTATGGTAGAAAGTGAAACAAACTAGTAAGCTGGGATAACCCAACAGAGAGATCAGTGGTTGGGCCAGATTTTCTCGGGGAAATGGAGGAGAAAATGATAAAAATAAAGAAAAATTTAAAGGCTGCCCAAGATAGGCGGAAATGTTATGCTGATAAGGGAAGAACTCATAGGGAATTTAAAGTGGGTGATCATGTATTCTTGAAAGTGAAAGCCAACAGAAGTTCCCTGAAGTTGGGAAATTGTTCAAAGTTGGCACCTCGCTATTGTGGGCCATTGGAAATCATAGAGAGGATTGGTCCAGTTGCTTATATGATTATATTGCCTACATCTATGTATATTCATAATGTATTCCATGTATCATTGCTAAAGAAATATATACCTGATGCTAATCATGTTATTTATTGGAATGTGATTCATGTGGAGCAAGAAGGCACTTTTCAAGTGCATCCAGTATCCATTATGGACTAGAAAATCAAACAGCTCCAAAACTGAGCCATACGGCTTGTAAATATCTAATGGACCCGGTACGGTCCTGAGGAAGCTACTTGGGAGCATGAGGATGCAATGTGGGCAGAATACCTGCATCTTTTTGAGGATTTTTGAAATTTTTTTGTACATGGGTACATGATGCACTAAGGACAGTGCATAAATAAGGGGAGGGGATTGTAATATCTCTAAGGCCGAACCCAATTATAAATGTAAATGTAAATGTACATAAGCTGGTGAGTTGTATGCTATCATTTTATATGCACATTTCATGGTATAGTGTGTGCATGTACTGCGCAGTAAAAGGAGGAAGTCTACACATTCCAGGATATCACGCGTAACATCTTAAGTGCGCATGATTGTGAGGCCAACAAGTCTTTGTGTATATGGTATGTTTTATAGGCTAGTGAGCTAGTTATTATGAGCTAGGATGCTTATGTTTTGATTAGGATGAAGAGCCTAGATGTTAAAGGCTAGTGTGCCTACTATTGTATATGTCTCATCATAATATAAAATACATCGTTGTGCACAGACCGACCATGATAAAAGAGATGGGAGGATAAAATCCATTGGTTAGGGAAAGGGAGGGGCTAAGTTAAGGAAAGGGGCAAAGCTACGGATCTTAAGACAAAAAGGAATATTATATTAATATTTCTTAAATATAAAGTATGGATAATTATTTTATCCTAAGTTGGGACAAGTGGGCCAAAGTAGATCCCAGCATGACAAGTGTCAAGCTGGGGACATGCATACATATTGTTGGGAATTAGTTCATTTCCAATCATCTTTTCCATTGATCTTTTCCATTGATATTTTTCCATCATTCAGTCATCCAGTCAATCATCCATGAGAATGCACACACCCATTGAGCTATCTTTTGTACCTTCATGACTGTACCTGAACCTGTATCCATGGTCATTTTGTGAGGGTGTAGTTGGTTAGATTAGGAGCTATATTGAAGAAACGGGTTGTTATACCCGTTGGATATTGAAGAGGTGGGTTGTCATGCCCGTGAGCAATTTCTCTCTGGATGAGAGAATTGTTGGGGAATTGATTTCATGAAGGTGCTAAACTATAGCTACAGGGCTCTGAGACTTCCTGTCCAACCTGTTGTTGAAGCCCCAGAAGAGAAGTGGGGCAGCCGAGGGACTATTGAGCACAGAAGGGGCACACTTCCTGGGGTGGGACAGGCATGTGGGGAATGAGGGATTGTAGTTTTTCATTTGAGTGAGCACCTGAGACGGAGTCTTTCCTGTTGTCTATGAGACTTTAGCTTGGTTAGGAATCCCTTTTCCTGGGTGGAGTTTAGTCCCAACTCAGGGGTGACTCACTGTTGAGAGTGATGAACAGTGTGGTATAAGGCTAGGAGGTTCATGGAAGGTTTGCACGTAATTTGTGACATTCTTACCAAGATAAGTGTCAATTAGGGTGATAAATTTACATGCTACATTGTTATTTACATGCTTATATTTATGGATTTATCTTATGTGTGTTATCTTATGTGTCTATAAATTTATGGGTATTTCCTGTATATGTTGCATGTATATGTTTACTGTCATTTTAGTATGAATCCATGCATTCACATAATGTACTTTTCAGTCTACTTTTATATATATATGCTTCCACATGAGTTCTATGTGCATATGTATTTTAATTGAATGCAGTTTAAAAAATTTATGTGGCATAGATCAGTTAGATGTTGGGTATGTTATAGTATGTTCTGCAGAGAGAATGTAAGAGTTATTTGGTGTAGCGTGGCCTGACATGGATGGTCGAGGACGTTACAGTATCAGAGTTGAGTATGTTGGCACAAAAGAACAAGTGGAAAATATCTTTACAAAACCACTTTCATGAGAAGAGTTTGAATATCTTTGCCAAAGACTTGGAGTTATTTCTACTCCAAAATGAATGATTTTTGAATGATTATCTTATATGTCTTAGATTTACACAAGGAAGCACCATAAGAGGACAGTTCAATTAGGGGGAGAAACCCCTGATGAAAATTTACGTTTTCCATTGTTGACAAAGGGGGAGAAATTTATCAGATGAAGAGGATAGAGGCATGGTTCCAGGGGGAGAAGATTTATCAGATACAGAGGACAGAGGCATGGTTCTAGGGGGAGAAGATTTATTAGATGTAGGGGATAGAGGCATGGTTCCATGGGGAGCATGAGTGATATGATTTTAGTATTGCATCAGAGTGTTGCCATCAATGCCAAAGGGGGAGATTGTTGATTAAGATTGGTTGTCATTGATGTCAACCCTTGAAGAAATCCCCTTAACACAAAGGTTTGGGTAATGGACCCTATATTGTTTGATGTAAATATGACTCATTATTCTCTCGTCATGTTTGATAAGAAGTAAATATGTATGAACTCCAAAGTGGTCCCCTTTTGGTGAAATCCCTCACAGGAAGATACTTTGCGGAGTAAGAGAACCCATCCTTAATTCTGGAATAATGAGTTGAAGGACAATGAAATTGTCAAGGAAAATATCCTAAATGGATAGTACTTGTCATGTCATTTCCGGTGGTATGTGGAACGTCACATAGCTCCTCACGGTTGGAGTGTTATGACCATATGAAGTTGGAGAATCCCTCATGAGTCTTATAGAAGCCCCCACGGGTCAAAGTGCTTTACAAAAGAATTTATTTTAAATGAAGAAGCCCTAAAATAAGAAAGTGTAATGCTACATGAAGATATAAATAAGAGGCAAAGATCACTCATTAAGAACACAATTGTACATATTGTATATCTATTTTATTGTGTAAAGCTTCTTGTAAATATAATTGTGAATACATTTGAAGTGCGAACGTCTGAGGTAGCACAAAGGGTTGATGACAAAATTCTCGGATTCACAGAAAACCCTATTTTCTTAGGCATACACGGGTTCTCTATGTATAGGGTGTGTATACATTGAAGGTATATGCGGGCTGGTTTTGTATAGGGTGAGTATGTATGCAGGTTGACTGTGTATAGCGTAAGTACATGTTGATAAAGCCATGAAAATTGAGAAGAAGAAGGTACAGAGGTTCTAGATTCTGAGATCAAGCTCCCAGGAAGGTCTAGAGTGCTCAGATACATCAGATCCATCCATTGGTTCAAAAGGTATGTCTTATTTCTATGAATAATTGGATTTTGATGTATGCATGAGGAATGGCAATGGAGATTTGAGGATTCTCCCTAGAGAAACTAGTGGCTACATGGGATCTTCTGTATAAGTTAGATCTACAGAAATGCTGGTATATTTATCATTGATACTTGTTGTTGAGGCACATCTTGTATTTCTTGGCATATGGCTAAGAGTTTTTATGGTACATGGTTGAGATCTTGTATTTATTGATGTATTGAGAAATTGAATATCAAAAATGGGTTGATGAATAAGATCATGTGAGGGATATTATACTAGTTCATGATTACACATAGCTATATGGAACATGAATAGAGAGAGACATACTTTCCTTGAGTAGAGGTTATGTATGAGGATACATGCATAGGGTATAGTTACAGTCTAGATACAGTGACAGGTTACAGATCTAAGTGAAAGAAGTTATAGAGGGTCAAAAGTTTTCAAGTGAAAGGAAACTAGGTAGTTTCATAAGACTTACACGGGCTGCATAACAGATAGGGTGCATACATACGCAGGCTACATCACTACAGGTCGTGTATCTGTTGTATTTTTGTAGATACATGTTCAATTTAGGTACGGTTTGATTACAATGAAGTTATACAGATTGGATACAGGGTAGTGGTATAGTTTGATACAATTGTACAGTAGTATATCTCACAGTGACAGGTTGACAATGGTTCCATCATTCTACTTCTACTTCAGGGTAGTTGGACGGGGCAAGGATAGGTGGTTTTAGCCACCTTCCGGTTGTAGCCAGAGAACATAGGGGGTTGTAGCCTCCTTCTGGTTGTAGCCAGAGAATTGGGGAGTTGGAGCTTCCCACAGGTTGTAGCCTGAGAAACCAGGGGCTTGGAGCCTCCTTCCAGTTGCAACTGGAAAACAAAGGAATTTGGTGCTTCCAATGAATATAATTCTTCAAGACATATAAGAAAAAGCATTTTGTGGTTTTCTCTTGATTTGGTTTCCACGTAAAACACTGGTGTATTTTGTATGTGTGTGATTGTTTATTTATTATTGCTCATTATTGGATAATAATTCTACATTGATGTAACATTTGAAGAAAAAGGATTATAATTACACTATTATTGATTCACCCCCCCTCTCAATAATCCAACATCATTGGAATCATTGGTGATTTCCCTTGCACATGTTAATGGTATACATCAATGACCGGTAATCAAGCGGTTTCTACCATGTTCGACATCAAAACATCTATTCACATGGCTATATTTGTACCACATCGGGATTGGGATGAATACCCTGGGTTTAGTGTTCACTCTATTATCCTCTTTTTCAAGGCTGTGAAGGAGATCATTTGAGCATGATGATGTATATATTGTTACATAGATCCAGATTGTATTGGTTAGTGTCTATGTTTTATCATCCTGTATATCCACTGTGTATTTTTCGTGGCTATGATCAGTTCATCTCATGGAGGTATGGATCCACATTTTATATTTGGTGGCCATATCCTTAGTCAATATTTTTCATGGATCCACGGTGTATTGGTCGGTGGGCGTTCTTTGAGTCATCTCATATTCTAATCATAGGTATGCCTTCCTCAGAAATGGAACATTTTTTAATATTGTTTGATGGTTGTTTGTTGCTTCTTCCAGGTTCTCCAACTCCACACCCTTGCATTAAATATTTGTAAACTTTTTCGACGATCTTTCTCTCTTCTGACCTCACACTTTAGGGGGCATAAAATTACACATGAAATTTGCACACCTAGGTACCTCGCCCTAAGTGTCTTAAGTGTCATATAAGTGTCTCATACACCTTGACACCATGGAATAACCTATGTCGCAATCCCCAATCAATGTGGAGGAGGGATATATTACACGAAGGCCAAAATACCAAGTGCACATGAATTATTTTTGTTATTCATGAAAAAGAAATTAATTAAGTGTGAGAATCCACCTCACATTTGATTTCCTATTTTTTAGGGAAGGTGGAGGATATCATTGATGGTTGAAATATTTCTTCCTTAAAATCCTTGAAAGATATTTCCTCCCTAAAAATACTTAAGAGATATTTTCTCCCTAAATATCTTGGAGATCCATTTTTAGTTGATCTGATGAGTGATACTCTCCATGGTGGTTAAGCCTCCAAATCCTATATAGTGAGGGTTTTCCATGGAGAAGGAGGCTAGAGGACATATTAGAGGTATCAAACTTATGATATTGGGAGAAAGATTTTGGTTATTATATTGGGAGCATTGTGAAAGGGTTGGATGAAGAGAGCTTGGAGGACTGTTGCAGCAACATCCATGGTTGTAAGTAATGTTTTTGAGTTATCATATTAATATATGCTTGGCCTATTTACTTCAAGTTTGTGTATGATTGCATAGGCTTGTCATTTGTTGACAAATTTATTTTAAACTAATCTTGGTAGAATAGGAAGCATGCATTGTCTTTGTTGTCTATTGGATTTCATATCTCATTAAAGGGATTGAAGATCAAGTTCAACTTGGACAAAGAGAGGACAAGCTTCAGAAAAAGGTACATCATACTTTCTTCCTCTTTTCCCTTTGACTAGTTTAACTAAATTTAAAAGAATGTTAGTGTCCAATGTTAGCATATTTATGTCTTGGTAATAGGGGCCTAGGATTCAAGAGGGTGTTCACCTGTCTACAAGGTAATTTTCCTACAACAAGGACCCGATCATCTATCATGCATATTTCCAGGTGAAGATGCATGAAATATAGATGACATATTTCCAGATGCACAAATATTTCCAGTAAATATGGTGGGTGATTAATTCTCAGACATCGTACAGTTCCTAAGTATAGGTATGGCTCCATCAGACATGACGGTTGTGCAAAAGAAGCAACTGATAGTGAAAGTACCATATTATCACTTGAATGCAGAGTATTTATATAAGATGAGTGCAAATGGAATATTGAGATGTTGTGTGGTGGAACATGAAATATCGATGATACTTGAAGAAGCATATGATGGGCTTGTAGGAGGACATTATGAAGGGAGAGAAACTAAAAAAAATATTTTGTGTGTGGGGATTTGGTGGCCTACACTGCACAAATATGAAAAGGAGTATTGTTAGTCATGTGATGTATGCCAACGAGTAGGAAATCCATCCAGGAGGGATGAAATGTCATTGAATCCACATTTTATGTTGCAATCATTTGAGAAATGGGCCATAGACTTTGTGGGGCCAATTAACCAAAAAGAAAGAAGATCAAGGTAAAGGTACATAATCATTACTACAGAGTATTTGACAAGGTGGGAAGAAGCAATACCAATTAGAGATTGCACTATTGACACAATTGTGTGATTTTTGTTCAAAAATGTAGTAACAAGGCTTGGATGTCTATGCATATTACTTAGTGACCAGGGAACACACTTTCTGAACAAGACAATTGTAGCATTGACTGAGGAGTTTGAAATCCATCATAAAAATAGTACCCCATATCATCCTTAGGCCAATGTAACAGTGGAAGATTTTAATAATATTTTGGAGAATGCCTTGAAAAACAAATTCAATGTAGGAAGAGACGATTGGGACTTAAGAGTTCCTGCAATATTATTGGCTTATAGAACTACAAGTAAGGATATGGTAGGGAAAAAAAAATTCAGGTTGGTCTATGGGAAGGAAGCAATAATTCCTATGGATTTTAGTCTACCTAGCATGCACATTGCATCGCTCACTAAGCTATCATACTCTAGCACAGTAGAGGATATATTATCACAGTTGGTACATATTGAAGATGATCAATTTGTTGTAGCTTTCCATCAGCAGGTTCATAAAGCAAGAGATAAGGCTTGGCATAATCGCCACATTAAACAGAAAAAAAATTCAAGTGGGAGAATCAATATTACTTTATGACAGTAAGTTCATGCAACATCCAAGAAAGTTTAGAATGCATTGGTTGGGACCCTATGTGATTAAGCATGTGACAAAGACATGTTGCATAGTTGGAAACCATGAACGGATAAGTCCTTAGAGGAATGGTGAATGGAAGTTGGTTGAAACTCTATAGATACGACCGATGCTCTCCGTAGTAATATGGTTTGCACCAAAAATCATGTATCATAGTAGTTGTGCTATAATAAGAAGGAAAACCATAGAAAAACAAATAAAAAGTAGAAAAGGGAAGAAAAAAAAACAAAAAGTGGATATAGAAAAGAGAAAAAGAGTGTCATAGTACCAAGGCATAGAATACTTTTTCAAAAGGAATGGTTATCACAAATCAAAATAGTATTGAACCAATTTAGAAGACAAAACAGAGAAGAGAAAGACTGCAAAGCACACAGATGCAACATCAAGAACCATTGCGTAGTTTTGCAATGACAAGGCCATTAAAATCATTAAAGAAATGAAATGATGACTACGAGGTGGGAGTGACAATTCATAAAGGCATTGCATAATATTAAATGGTAAAATCCACTAGAAATCATGACAAATTGGTAGTACGAGGGAAAAATCACACGAAAAATTTAGTAATAAAGATGAATTTATTTAACAACTCATCAACCACAGTGGCGGATTGGACAGGTAGTTAAGGAAGGATGAGACATGTATAGTTGTCACAAAATCACAAAAAATATAGTAAGTCATTAAGTGTAAGTCATTTTTTCATCCAAGCGGGAGAAAAACAGAGCGAACCAAAGCCAATTTGAGAGCACGAGAGTTGATTTATAGTTACCAGAGAAAATACGCAGAGCTAGTATAGGAATCTGTCACAGAAGACGAATGGCCCCACCCAAAGTTGGAGGACCATCTACAACAACGTGATGTAACATCCTCATCCACCCTATTCAGGAAACGCCACTACAATTTTTCTCTATTACCAAATTGTAACATACCCAATCTCCCACAGGACGAGCATGCCACACCAAGAATGCACATGTTGCCTGATTTTGAAACTCTAATAATAATTAATAAATAAAGAAGCATGAAATACATACCTACAATGATCAAGATTCATATCACAACATAAAATACATGCACAATATACCATGCACAACATTAACTAGAAAACATGCATATTATAGGTACAATATCAGGTATAATAATTTGATACACAATGGAAATAAATACATAAGAAAAGGAAACCATAATAGAGATAACTTATCTTTTGTAAAAGAAGACACCAAGTGGCTACAGACGAAGTATGTTCCACCCAACTGTAGACAATGTTGTTCCAAGTCTCAACAACAATGTCACCCCTGAGCCATGGCTATGAATCCACAAGGACAGTTCTAGAGTGCTACTTGCCTTCCAAAACCATTCAACACTCAAGCTCTCACAGAATTCTCCAGCATTCACAAGAATCCAAGTACCCAAATATCTTCTACCTAGCCTGCACCACCCAAGAGAATGGACCTCCACCCTTCTCTGCCACATAGTCCCTCAGGAAGTCCCTCTCCTTCCAAGATCCAGTGAAGCTGGTCTAGAATCTCCATGCTAGAAATCTCAGGACTTGCAGTTGTGATAAAATATGAACGCATGGAAAACATATCATCCATACAGGCATATAATCATGGTTGGATTACACCAACAATATCTACAACCAACAACTGTGGTTTTTCTTCAACAGTTCATCTTCCTTTCCCAAGCCAAGACACAAAAGTGTGGAAAGATGAGTGAGTAAATGAATGAGTGGAGTGCAGAATCCATGAGAGAGGATGAACACTGAAAAAAATTGGTGAATGAACATGTGAGGCAACCAAGAACAACACTAGAATGGGGACGGTAATGAGAGTGAGTGAATGACCAAAAAAGATGAGAGAAATAGCCAACTGGGGAACCCCTTCCGTAGAGCAGGGACGATTTTTTGTAATTCATGGGGATCAAGAACCTCTTGGCCTTCCCCCAAGAGATCACGTCACTGATTCCTCCCCCATTACATAAAATATCCCCCTATAAGCACTTATCACCTCAAGCCCCCTGTCTTGTGGAAGCATAGCCCCCTATAACTCTTGTCCTTTTCCATCTAGCATCCAATGATGTATTTATTATTAATAATGATCAAAAAATTACATTTCTTAGGAACATTGGCCTTTTCATAATTTTTTTGGCACTATGGCCTCTTATCAATGTAACAATACATTATTTAATATGGAGGCTAAAAAATCGGGGTTTTACATGCCCTCCCCTTTATTTTGGCACTGTCTTCAGTGCATATACAAAACAAGAATCAAAATTCCAAAATTTATTCAAAACACTTTGGGTACTCTACCAGCATGGAATCTTCATGCTCCCAAGTAGCATCTTCAGGATCGTAGTAGGTCCACTGAACTTTTACCAGCTCTATAACTTGATTCAAGAGCATTTTGACTTTTGCATCCAACATTCGCACTGGTTGGACTTGAAAGTCTCCCCCTGTCTCTACCTGAATCAGATGCCAATCAATAACATGTTTAGGATCATGTACATATTTATTTATCAAAGTGACATGAAATACATTATGCAAATTCATGGAAATAGGAAATGAAAGCATGTATGAAACTAGCTATATTCTTTCCAATATCTCAAATGGACCACATAATCTGGTTGCCATCTTTGTACAACTGCCCAACTTCAAAGAGATATTTTGGGGCTTTACTTTCAAAATCACATGCTCCCCTACTTTAAATTCTCTTTTGGTCTTATTCTTGTCAGCATAAACCTTCTATCTATCTTGATCTTCCTTTACATTCTTATTAATCTTAACCATTTGGTCTTCCATCTCCTTGAGGAACTCTATCCCAAGTACCACTTTATCTATTGGGCTGTCCCAACTTACTGGAGTAGTGCATTTTCTATCATAGAAGGCTTCAAATGGGATAATCTTCAATTAAGCTTGATACCCATTATTATAGAAAAAATCAACCAAGTGTAGGTAATCTTCTCACTTAGATGGCTTATCCATCACATACATTATTAACATGTCTTCAATTACTTGATTGACCCTCTCTGTCTGCCCATCTCACTGCAGAAGGTGTGTTGTGACAAAGTTCATATTTGTACCAAATCATTTAAATAATCCCTTCCATAAATTTGAAGTAAACTTAGCGTCTTTGTCTAACACAATTGTCCTAGGTATCCCATGCAACCTAGAAATTTCCCTCATGTAAATTTCTACAATATTACCTGATGTATGAGTTGTTTTCATAGGAACAAAATGAGCTTCCTTTGTCAATTTATCAAATACTACCATGATTGAATCGTGTTTCCTTGTTTTCCTGGGAAATTTAGTTATAAAATCAATGATTATCGCTTCCCATTTCTTCTCTGGAATTGGTAATGGTTGTAGCAAACATGTTGGGTGTTTATGCCTATTCTTGACTATCTGACATTCCATACATCTAGAGATGTAATCAAAAACATATTTTTTCATTCCCGACCAAAAGAACTAGCTTCTTACTGCTGTAATTGTTTTCTAGTAACCGAGATGTTAAACATATGGAACATTATGTATTTTCTTTAATAACAAATTCCTAAGTTCTATGGAACTAGGAACATAAATTCCATTTTTATGCATAAGTATTCCATCTTCCTTTATCTCATACTCTTTCACTTTCTGTTGTACATATCTTTGCTGTAATATTTCCTTTACTTGTAGGTAATGTTGATCTATAAAAAAAACATATAAAATTATTCTCTTCAATTTTGATTGATGCATACTGAGAGATGTAGCATGCATGAGATGCACTCTTCTACTAAGTGCATCAAAAAAATTATTCTCTTTTCCGTTGATTATTCACTTAAAAATTCTATGCATCTTGTTTTCCTGGCATTCAAAGTTGGTTGTTCAAAAATATACCTCAGACAATTGTGGTATGTTATTAATTTGAATCTCTTTCCCATGAGATAATTCCTCCACATCTTCAATGTGTGAACAATGGTAGCAAGCTCCAAGCCCTTTGTGGAATAATTTGTTAAATTTTTAATTAAAATAATGTACCAAGGCAAGTTTTTCTCTTCCCTAGGCGCCTAAGGGGAGAAATTACCGAAAATGGGTCTTAGTCAAATTAATTTGTGAGATGCAAATTAAAAGATAACTTTATGATTAAAGTGAGGGTGAGTGAAGAGACACC
>JASDQU011177836.1:26730-42563 GCA_032191745.1 Picea mariana
TATTGGTGTCTAATATTTTCTGAGTTTTTCATATTGCTGATATTTAATTTCTGCGTTGAAAACGATGTTCATAATCCTCATGTTTCAGTTCTGAAATTTATTTTCTGTTCAGAAATTTATTTTCTGTTAAAGTTTTTAGATGCTGAAACACCGTTGTAGCTTATGCTGAAACACCACTGTAGTATATGCTGAAACACCAGGCTATAGCATATGCTGATGCTGAAACACCACTGTGAGCAGATGCTGAAACACGGTTGTAGCATATGCTGAAACAGTGCTGAAACTGAGTTTTGGCATTTAAATTTGACGGAAAAATCAGCGAGACTAAAACTGGGTGGGATTTTGAAATATTAACATAATTCCTCTCATGATATTTAATATTTCTGGATTCATAACAAATGACATGTCCATTTTGAGTGTGGAATCGACCAATTCATTCCTTGCATGCCTTTGTACATACCACAAAATTCTTATTTGGGTCAACAATATTCAAAATAGGTGCACTAGTAAGTAATTCCTTCAGCTAATTAAAATTTTCTTCACATTTTTTTGTCCATTAAAATTTAATTCCCTTCTTTTGCAAAGAAGTGATGGGATGAGAAATATTAGAGAACCCTTCTATAAAACTTTTGTAGTAACGAACTACCCCATAAAATATTTGACCTCTGAAACATTCCTAGGTGTTGGTCATCCTCTAATGGCTTCAATCTTCTCAGGATCTATTGCTATACCCTGTTCTGAAATAATGTGCCCCAAGTAATGGATATGTTCTTGATAAAAAGAACATTTACTCATATTGGCATACAACTGATGTTCCCTCATCACTTGCAATACGAATATTAGGTGATGTTCATGCTCCTCCTCAAAATTAGAATAAACAAGTATGTCATCTAGGAATACTATGACAAACTTATCCAAGTAATTTCCGAATATGCCTTTCATTAAGCACATAAAAAAAGATTGTTCTTTGGACAATCCAAATGACACCACTACAAATTCATAATTTCCATACCTGGTTCTAAAGGTTGTTTTATGGATGTCTTCTTCCTTGATTCTTACCTGATTGTATCATGATCTCAAGTCTATCTTTGAAAATATATTTTCTCTTCTTAGCTAATCAAAGAGGTCATTGATTTTGTGTAAAGGATACTTGTTCTTTATACTAGACTTATTTATCTATCGAAAGTCAATACATAGCCTCAAGGTTCCATCCTTCTTTTTTACAAAGAGTATCGGTGCTCCCTAAGGTGAAACACTTGGATGTATGTGCCCTTTCTTCAAAAATTCCTCCAACTACATTTGTAATTCTTTTAACTCAGGCATACTCATTCTGTAAGGTGTTTTTGACACCGGGGAAGATCCTGGCACTAGAAAAATAGAAAAATCTATTTCCCTTTTTGGTGGAAACCTTGTTATTTCTTGGAATAAATCATCAAATTATTGTAGTATCAAGAAATATTTAATGCGTGGACCCTTTGTATCTTGTGTCTCCTCCACATGGGTTGGATACAATTAACATCCTTTTCTGAAACATCTCTTCAGCTGTAAGGCTGAAATCTCCCTTATAGAGATGGGTCTTGGAACTCCTTTCACAGTGCTATTTTTTCCATCTCGATCAAGAAATGTAAATTTCTTTCTATGACTATCTAGGACAACATGATTCTTGTCCAACCAATCCATTCCAATTATAATATCATAAGACCCCAATGGTATGATATTTAGATCAACACTAGTATTCACACCATTAATACTTATGGAACAACTTCTGACCATATCATGATTCTCCTTTTGGTTCCAGTGGCTAGTTGAACAAAAATTGATTTTCCAATCTTACTTTTGTCCAAATGTAATCTATCCACTATTTTAAGATCAATGTAAAAATGAATTTCTCCTGAGTCAATTAAAATAGCAATAGGATGATTTATGATATTACCTTCCACTTCGATCATGTTGGATTGGTATTCTTCTTGTCGATCATCTAAAACTACATAAATTATTCCCATGTATTCGACTATTGTATCCTCTTATATGTTGTGCACAGTCTTCATTCTGTCCTTTCTGTGTGGGAATACCTTGTACAAGTGATCTTGTTTGCATCCCCAACATTGGATTTGTGGCCTTCCCCTTTTTCCCAAGGAGTATTCTTTCTTAGAATTGTCCTTAGCATACTGGTCTTGATGATTTTTATAGGCTAATTTCTATTGAAATGAGGTTTGAATCCCTTCACCCTCTTATCGTATTTTTCCTTCTTCTTGTCCTTCCAAGATTTCTGCATGGATTCTATTCCCTGGATTTTCTCATACAAGTATTTAGCCTTCCTGATAGCCTCAATCAAGGTCTTGGGATCATCATACCAAATATTTTATTTATAAAAGGAGGGAAGTCCACTCAGAAACCTATGTATCTTTACCTTTTTATCATTTATAAACCCAACATACTTTAACAACCCTAAGAACTTCTTCTCATACTCTGCCATGGTCATTCTTCCCAGCCTAAGTTCAAATAACTCCTACATTTTTTTGTAATATAAATGATATGAGAGGTACTCCTTCTAGAAATACTTCTTGAATTGCTTCCAAATGATCCTATTCTCATTAATATGTTCAACTTGCTTCAATTGATCCCACCACATAGTAGCTTTCCCATGTAAGTGGTAGGTGGGAATTTTGGCTTCTAGATTGGATGAATAGTTCTACAATTGGAAATATCTCATGAGTCCAATAAACCATGCTTCGACATCATATTACCTTTCTCTTTCACCATCAAAGGATGGTGGTCTGAGCTTCCTAAGATCTCCTTGAAAAATATCCACCTCATGTCTCCTTCTTTGGTGCATAATAGGAGACACCTCTAGACTATTTAAGGAATATTTAGATGCATAAAACTTTCTTGTTGAGTAAAGATGTGAGTGGTGTAATACGCATGTTTCCCCCAATTTGTAAATATAACTAAAATTGGCCAAGAGAATATGGAAAACTAAATATGTGTGAATGTTTTATTTGATGAACCTTTGTATAAAAGGGTCAATGTATGATTTTTTTGTTATTAATAGAAATTGGATATGTGTTGCACAACTACTGAAAGGGGGGAGTTTTCCAAGATAGACAACGAATTATATGAGAGATATGGTGAGGGAAAACAATAATGGTTGAGATGAACCTCACCAAACCAATACCTACTGGGTGTAATTT
Organism: Picea mariana; assembly: GCA_032191745.1. Lineage (NCBI taxonomy): Eukaryota > Viridiplantae > Streptophyta > Pinopsida > Pinales > Pinaceae > Picea > Picea mariana. The sequence continues at coordinate 29,922 of JASDQU011177836.1, forward strand.
CTCAACAGTCCTCTAACCTAGAAATGAATTACCAGTCAGGTTGGTAGTTGGAAGGCCATCCTCAAAAGTTAATGAGGATATAGGGTAGGGTACTCATCTGTAAGGCTTCCATACCTAACCACAAATTAGGGATTCACACAAATCAAACCTTGCTAAGTAAGACAGGAAAGGATGTAATTTAGGGGACAGATACAGATATGCAAGGAATCATAGTAGAGAAAATAATCTCCAGAGAAGAGAAGTGAGTGTGCTTCAACTCTGGAGTTGAGAGAAAAGTTGAGAAGGAAGATTTTTTTTTCTGTAAGAATCCTTGGGTATGGTATTGCTAAAATATGATAAACGAGGTTGACGAGTGACTGAGGAAGTGCTTGTGGAGACCTCCTTGCTTTAAGTAGAGGAAATCGGTTGCCAAAATCCTGTGGGATGAGGAGAATAACCTCCATCCCTAACTATTGTGAAGCAAGGAGAAATAATATCTCTCAAAGCATCATGGTCTAGCTCGAGGGTGGCAAATGGTAAATCCGCCAAGAGTGTTTGTGCCTATTGTTGGGAGGAAATAGGCACCCCTTTCAGCAATCGCTTCACATTCTCCATTTCTAATAAGTATTATCATTCTCTCTCTCTCTCTCTATATATATATATATGTGTGTGTGTGTGTGTGTGTGTGTGTGTGTGTGTATTGGATGTGATGATGGAATATCTGTGTTTATGGTTAAGTCTTTTAGTATTTCAATAGTTATTATAAATGTTTATTTTCTTCTATAAACTACTATATTTATATGGTCTTTGATTTATCTCAGTTTAGCTGCTAGAGATTCATGGTATGTGAATATGCTGTAGAGTCGGTGTAGGAGTAGCTAAAACATCTAAGTCTTGTCGATATTTTGAGTTTTCCTTAGCAGGAATGTCAAGTTCAACCCTGTGGAAAAAATGGAGTTTCCTTCAGACTATCGACCCATCTGACTGAGGGCTCATTCTGAAGTTCTTAACTCATTCGCTACTAAAAACATTATCACTTAGACCACAAGAATTTCCAAAGGATCCATATGACCAAGGTCTAGGAACCCTGCGCTAGTTCAAATAGAGCTAGCTCTTTTAGCTTCGAGAATTCAGAACTTATGACTCCACAATCCTTGAAAACAATCGAAGTCCAAAGTCGTGAATAAATGAGTGCAGCCAATATAGTGATCCAATGGTGATCTCTCTCATCCATTAGATTGGACTTAGAAAGGGTAGCGTTAAGTGCTTTGACGAAGTTCCACTTCGAGAGAATAGGAGAGGTCTAGCACCGAAACTCATAAATTTCGAAGTCATGAAGTAATATGGACCGTTGATAATAGAAGGACATGTGCCCACAAATTAATGACTATCCGAAATTTTGGGTATTTAGTGGTATAGGGATACACGCGTTTTCCCTGGAGCTTTGCAAGTCAAAGTAAATCCTGCCTGTGAGTGCTAGGTACACGTTGCGATAGATCGGGCATGGTCTAGAGAGGAAGAGGGAATATGTACACCAAACTGTCGAATGTCGAAATTCCAAAGTGAAAAGGACCGTCGATCCTCGGATCCTTCGATATCCCTCTCAGTCGTCAATCTAAGGAACCCACGCTCGATTTCCCAACCAACCGAGAACGCGTCGTGGAATGATACGTGACCCCTACTTGTCCCTTGTCAAATTTTTTTAGTCAAATTATAGTCCTTGTATGAGAGGGTACATGGAAAGAGATCCTATAGTCTAGAGACTTAGTACTCCAAAGGAACTTGAATAATATTTTTCTAGGTGTGAAAACTGCCAAAGTCATGAACGATGAATTAATCTCAGTTGTTGATAGGTAGAGGACACATGGCACTAGATCTGAGAGTCTAGAGACATGAAACTTTGGGGAATTTGTGATGCGAGGAGTTGCGAATCCAAAAACCTTGAATTAATTGAGGTCATGGATCCAAGAACTACGTGGAATCTTTCTGACCGTGAGATCGAAAGGCTGGGAAACTATTATTCTAAGATGACATGGCATCCAAATGTCATTCAAGGTGATGTGGACCCACATTACACATGCCATGTGTCACCCAGATATGAATGAATCACATACCCCTTATGCCTATTAGAGAATGAGACATGTCACCCCCTATTGAGGAGACTTTTCACCCCTAGCTCTCACCACCTATCATCTTCTGGTTCATGCCCGCCTGGCCAACATGGTAGATGACGTGTTCGGGACATCGGGAGTCTGGATAATTTTGGAAGTTTGGATAGTAAAGGGATGTTCGACGAATATTTTCTATCATCGAATGCCTAACTTTAAATGATGATCATGGATCACCGAAACATAGAAAGCATAGGATGATGACCGCTGATTGTTGATTGTCAAACACCAAAAAAGGGACGTTCAACGTAAAACGTCGAATCTCGATCGTTGAATGGATAAGGCCACGCGGAAATATTTTGGGACTTCAGGGATTAGGAAAAAGGAGTGTTTAGTGTCGAATGCTGAATACCCAAACTAATAACACTCGGGTAACATTGAGAGGCCATAAATTACATACTAGAGCTTGTATTTTAGGGTGGTGGCAACTGTTAGAAAGCTCATGACGAGTAGTAACCGATGAAGATCCCAGAATTGGGATTTGATATAGTTAGAAAGAACAAAAATTTGATGTCCCATCCCTAGAAAGGGTATTTATTGGTTGGGTGTATTACAAGTGGTGTCTATGAGCTCTACTAGAACTTCTAGAATAACCCACTCTTCCATGATCATCTCTTATTTCATGAAAACTACCTTCTTCCTCTTTGCTTTGAGCCATTCTTGGCTTGAAATTACAATTGATTTAAGATTTGAAGCTCTCGATCATTTATCTAAATTTTCTCTCTCATTAGCCTCTCGTTGTCTTCCTTGTAGCTATGCACTTCTGTTTTCAAGCTCTTCACAATTTCTAGCAAATTTTCTTGCTCCCCTCGGCCCCTACGTCTGTTGGACTCTGTCTCTACATTTACAATTCTGGTATTCTAGCCTTCAACATTTTTATCATGGTTGGAAGCTCCCTTGCCTTCTTCCATTTCTTCAATATGCATTCTGAGCTGCTATGTTTAAAACCATTAATTCTGCAAAATGTGCAAGTGACCATTTTGTCAGAATTAAGCATATGTTAAACAAAAATTGTCAATAATACTAAAGATACTTTCAAATCGTGAATAATATATTAAAATAACACTTCCATGTTATCCTTAGGCTGATACAGAAATCACTTCTTCACATGCGCTTCCTTCAAACCACTTTCCCAAGTGACCACGACTCAAAACCACGGGCCGAATCCTTCCTGGTGCTTTTCTTTGTTAGAATTACTATATCTGAGATTATGTGGTTTAAATCTTTTGAGGGCTGAAATCAATGGTCAACAACAGATCTGGGACTGGAGGCTTCTGGAGTTCTAGACTTTCCACACTCTCAAATATTCCAGAGTGCCAAGTCTTCGGACTACATGATTTGTTTCCACATATCATGTCCCGATCAATGACTAGGATTAACTCTGACCTTCAAGAGTTCTTGACTCAAATAAACTTGCAACACAAATTATCCAGAGTACCAAGTATCCAAACCTTGGGATCTTGTACCATGTGTCAACTGTAATCAATGGCTGAGATGGACTTCAACCTTTGATCCTTCGAGATTCCTCAACCCCAACTGCTTATTTCTTGAATCCTTTGGAGTTCCAAGTCTCGAAACTATGGGATCTACCACCATATGTCTTATCTTGATCAATGCTGAGGATTTACTACGCTCTTTAGAGATTTAGGGGGTTTCACCTTCATCACACTTTATTCCTTCAAAACATCAAACTCAGGAACGAAGCACCAAGGGGGTGCTATGCGACACAAAATAAGGCACGGACACATGGCCATATTTGATGGGTGACACATGTCATATAATAACAAGCATGAACAAACTTTGAAAAGAATCAGACATGGTGACACGTGGAAAGGCATCGAGTGTGTCCATGTCACCCTAGGTGATGTCAGCATACCATGCCACTCTATTTCCTCACGACTTTGGGACTTTGGACCTTCGAAACAATGAAAATTTAGGATAATTCTCCACACTACACTACAAATCCCCCAAACGTTGGATTCCTATGTAGGATGATCTATAGACACGTGTCCTTAAATATAAAAAGTCTACATTTCTTCCAAAGTTCTATACTTCAGAGGTTTTCTTTGTCTAGGAAAGAAACAATTCACCAAAAATTTTTGATCCCCAACCATCGGTCATCATGGATAAGATATTTTCCTTGGTTGATATTCAACCCTTCACCTAACTCTTGGATCCCCTACCATCAACTGTCGATGATTTTCATTGGCAAACTTCCACACTTAGAATTTTTGACAAAATCCTAGGTGAATCTGTGAAGTTGATCTCCCGTCCAAGATGATATTGACCATTAATTTTCTCCAACTCCCCAAAAAGATGAAATGAATAGGAACCATCGATGTTCCTCATTTTCCAAATTGCTGAATCAATCCCAACCGTCGATTCGATAATTACGCCAAACTTTGTCCAACATTATAGAGGCCATTAAAATTCATTTTTTTCAACCTTCCAAGTCGGGTTAGGATTCGCAACTCCACAGATTGAATCCATTAAATTATTAGACAATCCTAGAATCATTCAAACTCATATTCATTCATGAATTTGGGGATTTCATTCAAATTCTTCCACACATTTTCCCCAAATTCCCAGAGATATAAAAAATCGGTGACAACGAATCTTCTCGATTCACACTTGTTCTGGCTCGTAACAGTCCGGTGTTTGAACTAGAATCTTTGATACCAATTTCTAATGTCCCCATATACCCTAGCCCATAAACTCCACTACAATTATTCTTTGTTACCAAACTGTAACATACCCAACCTCCCATAGGACATGCATGCCACACCAAGAATGCACCTCTTGGTTGATTTTCAAACTCTGATAACAATTAATTAATAAAGAAGCATGAAATACACACATACAATGATCAATATTCATACCACAACATAAAATACATGCACAATATACTATGCACAACATTAGCTAGAAAGAGTGCATATTATAGGTACAATCTCATGTATAATAATTTGATATGCAACAGAAATAAATACACAAGAAAAGAAAACCATAACAGAGAGCACTTATATTTTATAAAAGAAGAAATCAACTAGTTGCAGAAAAAGGGCATTCCAACCAACCGCGGACACTGTTGTTCCAAGTCTCAAAAACAATGTCACCTCGAGCCAGGGATATGAATCCACAAGGATGGTTCCAGAGTGTTATTTGGATTCCCAAACCAATAAACACTCAATATCTCACAAGATTCTCCACCACTCACATCAATCCAAGTACCCAACTCTCTTCTACCTAGCCTGCACCACCCAAGAGAATGGAGCTCCACCCTTCTCTGCCACACAGTCCCTCAGGAAATACCTCTCCTTCTAGGGATAAAGCGCAGTTGGTCTAGAATCTCCATGTTGGGACTCTCAGGACTCACAACTGTGATCAAAGTTGAACACAGGCCAAGAATCTCAAACATGTAGGCCTCCAGTCATGGATGGATTACACCAACAATCTCTCCAGCCAAAAATCATGGTTGTTCTTCAACAATTTTTCTTCCTTTCCCAAGCCAAGACACAAAAATGAGGAAAGATGAGTGAGTGAATGAACCAATGGAGTGCAAAATCGATGAGAGAGGATGAACAGTGAAAAAAATGGGTGAATGAACACGTGAGGTGACTAGAAACAAATTTAGAATGGGGACGAGAATGAGAATGATCAAATGAACAAAATTAATGAGATAATTAGCCAACCGGAGAACCCCTTCCACAGACCAAGGAAAGGTTTTTGTAATTTGTGGGGATCAATAACCTCTTGGCCTTCCCCTAAGAACTCATGTAATTGATTTTCCCCCCCATTACAAAAAACAGGTAATATAAAATAAATAAGCACTTATCCCCTAAAGCCCCCTCTCTTGTGGAATCAAAGCCCCATATAACTCTAGTCCTTATTTGTCTAGCAACCAATGATGTATTTATTATTAATAATGATAAAAACATTACATTTCTTAGGAACATTGTCCTTTTCATAATTGTTTGGTCACTCTGGCCTCTCATAAATGTAGCAATACATTATTTAATATAAGGTCCCAAAGCCTAGGGTGTTACATGAAAAACTAATCAAGACAACCAATAAAGACACCAGAGGTAGAGGAATTAGCTGGAGCTTCGGCTTCAGTGTCGTAGGAAATTTTCCATAGACATTAACTACCACCGATGATGGATGACACACCACTAATCCACGTACCATCCAATTTGAAGTACTCTCTTTCGATAGCACCAGTTCCACCTAGTGTAAGAAGTGAGGGATAAATTCTTGAAAATGTTACCATCCAAAATTTATGGACCATGACATCATTGTTGCACCGAAATTCCTAGAGTTGGCCAGGGAAAATCAATTTTACACTAGGAGTGTGCCAAGTATAGGATAAATCTCGATCGAGCCACAAGAGTGGGAGACAGGGTTGGAGAAGGAAAGCATATTGAACTTGTTAAAGATTCCACATTTCAGGCGAAGTGTGGAAATTAATGCATGCATGAAGGTGTTGTTAATATGTGTTAATGTGGGGAAAATCTATCTTGAAGCTGCAATATCAATCAGTATTGCATTGATTTCACATATTAAAGGAATTCCAAAATATGGCAAGGATCTGGGCATGTTGTTCAACAAGGCAAGAGAGTGATTCCTCTCTGATTTGATGAAAGAAAAATTCTAGACATATAGAGGAAAGGGAGGGTTGGATGTGAAAAATATTAATGATAAAAATGATAGGTTCACAACACAAGTACTGGCCTACAAGTTTTTTTGCAAGTGGAGGAAAGAGGAAGTATCAACCACACTCATAGTAGCTGTAGAGAATTGTGTGTAAGGGGTTCAGATGAACTGTGCCATGTTCTTGGTGAACTCATTTTTACAGGATTGAACTAAGTCCCAAGAAAAGGGAACAGAATTCCATTATGCATGGTTGTTTATCTTGATTTCACTGGTTGGGTGGAAAGAACCACGGTAGTACTAGTGCATGTACACATCAGGCACAAACAATTTTGTTGGGAGTTATGCCAAATTATGGAATATGACAATTAATAGAAGACAAAACAACAATAATGAGAAATGCTTTGTATACTTTGAAAATATCACACATTTAGTTGCACACACATGGCACATATCGGTAGAGACAATAGAAAAATATAAGGATATTGTGCGATTTAGAGCTGAAACAAACCACATGTACATGTAGGAAAAGAAGGATCCAATGTGCCAATGGTTTTTAACTAGTTACAGGTTGAAAAAAAAGAACATGTTCTTGATAGTGAATGACTGGGAAGAAGGTTGGAAGAGCCACACATAGAAGATAGGACAATTAGAAGAGGAAGAAGAACAAAATAAAAGTGATGAGGAACAATATGACGAGCAGGGAAATGATCAAACTAATGGCTCAGGTGATATGATTGGACCATCCATGATAGAGGCTCAATAGGAAAGAGTCAAACAAAAGGAGAAAGTAAAAGAATCAATAGGGGGGCTGCGGAAAAAGACTAAAGTGCATTGAGAATCCCCAATGTATACTTTGACGAATGATGATATGGACAAAATAGGATAATAGGTACGGGATGCCACGAAAGAAATAATGGAAGAAGCAGTAAGGAAGCACGAAGAGAAACAAAAAAACATGCAAGATCAATTGGAATCACTTCAATGGCTCTTAATAGTTTCTAGCCTAGCAAGAGAGAGAGGAACTAAGGGAGAACCATCCATAGGTCAAGGAAAGGAAGTAGATAGTGCACAACTAGTCTTGACCTAGTTAGCAACTAGGCACACAATACTACAACTTGAGATATATGCACTCTAATTTTTGACGATTGAATTGCAACAATAGGTAAATGCACTAGGACATATGAAAATGGTTGTATCGAGGTTGTTGATGTGAATAATACAATATTTGTAGGTACGTATGTTTCAAGAAATTCATAACAGAGAGAAATAACATCATGATATCACTAGAATAATGGATGGATAGGTTCATTTGCAACATCAATATGATGCTACGCTTCAAAAAATGAAGGAGGTTGAAGGATGGGTGGAGGAGGTACTGAAGGATAAAATCGAGTTTGAGGAAAGGGTTAGGAAATCCCTTAAGGAGAAGGAAGAAGTTGAACATATAGCATAGAAAACCAAAGAAGCTATCCAAAAACTATACAAAGAAATTCCATAAGTCTTCATAGTAGTAGAAGCTACTATGGAGGAACAAGCATTAAAGATAGTTGAATTCATTAAGGAATTGATAGTGTATATTCAGGACTTATAATTAAGGAGAATTCTAGGAACACCACTAGAAGTGCAAGAAGGCAGAGAAATAATGGTGATGATAGTAGTTTCCAACATTAAGAGGATAGAAGGAAAATGCACAAAACTCTATGAGGAGAGTGCATAAGTTTGGACAAAACTAGTAGAATACCTAGAGATGAAGGCCATAGAGACCAATTCAAGCGAAGCATAAGAACATGCACAAAAATTGTCAAAAAGGGTTGTTACGCTTCCACTAGTGGAATGGATGACAACCATTTTGGCTCAGAGGTAGGCATATGTAGAAGTGGAGAAAATGAGTTATCATCAAAATATCTTTCAACATCGATTGGGACCACTTGCAGGAATAAGTAGTGAGGATAATAACGGAGTTGGCCACTGTGCAAAGAATGTTCAAACATGAAGCATATGAAGTTGAAGAGAAAATCACAAGCTTGATAGTGAAGGGGGCCAAGGATATCATAGAAACATAAGACATCATAATCAAATAAGTGGAGGTAGAAAATGAAGCCTCCCAAAATTTTGTTGCCACATAGAAGAGCAAGCAATAGGCCTGAGTGGATCAGGATGAGCCACAGGTGAGTGTTGGGGGCCTGTTGGACACGTAGTTTTGGAATACAGGTTTGGGAAAAATACTAAGTACAGAAGAAGTGCATAGAAGAGGTGCATAGAGGATAAGAACAAAGATGAGGAAGAGCATAGCTGAGACGCATTGAGAAGGACATCGCACAGTAAGAAGAATAAGACAAAGAATAAATCAAAGAGAAAAATAAAGAAAAATAAAGCATGAGAAGAAAGCATATGAAAAGGAGATATGAAAGATCAACATTCTAAATATGGAAGTATGTGCAAAAGAAGCATGCATATGAAAAAGCAGAAGAAAATAGCCGAACAACTAGTTAAATGAATTATCCATTCAATGTAATGGTTTTTTTGGATGAAACAAGTAGGGTTTTAAGCCCTAGATTTGATGTATAAATATGTAATAGGTTGGGAGATTAAGGGTTTTGTCTAGATCTATTTAGGTCCTATCTCTGATATGTTTTTGGGTTCCATTCCCATTATTTTTTGGGTTTTAGTCTACAAAAGAAAGGAATATTTGTCTGAATATAAGGGGTGATGCAAAGAGACAGAGGCTTGCATTGCATAAGGGCTAGGCTAGGAGAAAAGAAAGATGTTCAGGATATATCATTGCAAGCGTAGTGTGCAAGCCTGAAGCACTTAACGAAATCATAATAAAGAAACCAACCATTTTGGACATAGCCTTGAGTTGGGTGAACCACGTTAAATATTGAGTGACATTTCTTTTATGTGATTGATGATGAAATTTTTTTCGGATGCATAGTAGATTAGATTTTCCTTATGGTTAATCTTTATGTAAATAATCATGATTTTTATAGGAATGAATTTATCCAGTAATATGGAATAGTTTGATAATATAAATCTGAATCGCTAAGTAAGTAATACAAAATAAGAACCGAATTACGCGTAGATAACTAATAAGGAAGAAGGAACATAATGATTGCCTCCCAATTCCCCACTACTACAAAAACTTGTTTCTCGTAGTCCCAGTATATACCTCTGGTGAGACTTCATCTACACAAGAAAGAGATGTCGAAAGGGCCAGTGTCTCGTGGGTTTTTTGGTCACAAATAAATTTAACCTAGGATCTTATAAACTGCGCGTAGTGCCAAAATTACCATTAGGAGCAGAAGATAGTTGAGTGGGTTTTTGACCCATGTTTCACATTTTGTTGTGATGAGGATGTTGGTTCTTGGGATATTTGGATTTATCTTTTCTTTGGGACACTAAGGATTTGGTTGAGGTACTTGGAGTGATGATCAATCCAAGTTGCACAAGCTTATATTTATCTCTAATCAAAGCATCCCAAAAAGACACAAGAGAGAGATTTTTACAAGTAGTCCATAGAGATTCTCTGGTGGAATAGAAGGTAGATACAAACACTGAATATGCACTACCAAGCTTAGCAAGAATAATCTATACAAAAGTCTCTTCTTCCAGTTTTATGTTACATTTTTCACATAAAATTCCAAGTGTTTTGAACTTAGATAAATGGTCTTCAATGCAAGAAAAATTATTTTGACTTAAATTCATTATCTTATTTTCTATCTGGTGGGCTTGAATAATATTGTGTTTACCAAACACAGATTCAAGATTTTCCCAAGCTTCATCAAGGTCATCAATTCCTTGAAGTTGAAACCTTAAATCAAGAGAGATGTGCATTCCTATCAATCGACTTAGTTCATCATTCTTGTTTTCATATTTGATTTTCTTTTCATGATCAATAGGTTCTAGTTCTTTTCCCAAGGTAATCTGGTACAATCCTATACTTCTTAATGAATACTCCATATGGGATTTCCATTTGAAGTAGTTAGTGTTGGTGAGAAAAATGTCACTGGAAGAATTCATATTAAATATATAGACAATATGGATTCAAAATCTGAAATTGATGACATGGATGGAAATATCTTGAAAAATCAGGTTGTTTAAAAAAACGGCATTGGAAACGGACTTCGGATGTGAAAGTTATTCCCTTTTGAAAAGAGGCATAAACGGTAAACAAAAAGCCATGTGGAAATTAAAAGTTGGTCCACGTGGTGATAACCCTCCCAATAACCTCACTTTTACAAATAAGTTGCTTATGAAGTGACCCACTTTTATAAAATAAGCGGGTATTACAATGAAGTTGCTTTATAAAGCAAAGTTACATGCAAAATAAATAACCTTAAAATAAAATATTAAAGCTACTTATAGTGATTCACTTTTATAATTGGAGTGAATTACACTTTACAATGGATGCATGAACATTTTCAAAAGAAAGTAACAAAAAAGAGACTTGAACTCAAGATCTCTTACTTAGTAAAGAAACTTTCAACCTTGTGAGCTAGTGAAAAACACATTGTATTGTTTAGAAGGAGGATTGTTGTTGTTGTTGAAGATGACCTTGGAGAGTGTGCTCATAAAAAAATATTTTCACACAAGAAAATTCTTTTCTTCTTGACGACAACAAGGGTTAGATCTCGGTTAGCTTACCTGGAATATGAAAAATTTTCGATCTGTTTTTTTTTTTCCAAGATCGCATAGGGAATAGGGAAAAGAGAATACATAGAATCCAAAAGAGTAGCAACCAAGAAATCAAAAACATAAAACCAAAATAATAACTCTGTAAAAATACAAAAGGGCTTATTTGGGCTTCCAAATCTAGTTGAAATGGTTGTATATTGGGAAAATGGAAACCTTTTCGAGTGAAACAAAAAGAATTCATGATTGAAAAGATCACTCCAGATGCAATGGAACTAACCTCTCATCCCAAAAATGTATGAAAATGGTAGAAACCATATATGAGGCAACAATACTTCACGATCTCAATCTACAATGGGAGCGAATATTCATATTATCTCTGATACCATGTTCGAAAACAAAGGTATTCAAATAGAGGATGGAAACCTTTAGTAACCACTCACAAAACCAAATCAAATATCAACACACTAATAATTTGATGTGGTAAAGCCCCTATGGGGAAACATCCACGGACCCAACCAACATGGCCACTTGGAGAAATTTATTAATGCAAAAGAATAAGATTACAAAGATATTTACAAGAGAGTTTATCATAATCGATCATCAACAAATGACCCTCCATTCTCTTTAAATAGATATTGTGGTAAAATCAGGTGTTAATAAATGGATCAATGTAGTCGTTAAGATTAAGGAGAATATGAACCGTTAGATCACTCTATGTCAAGAAAATATAGTGACTGTCAGATTTCCTAAATAAAAAAGCATACTAAATAAACACACTAATAAACACACTTTTACCTAACAAAACATTAGAGCAATTGATCTTAACTAATTCCTAACTGTCTAAATATCCTAACAACTATTATCTAGGAAAAATACTCTTACTTGGGAAAAACTAGTGAGAAGAATATTTGAATGTTCTCCGCTTTTCCATAGGTGTAGATATTAAGGAGAATCAATATATCACTTATTCAATTCTTTCCTAGAGGTGAATGCACTATGACACAAAATTTCCACACATTTTTTACAATCCAAACATCTAAGGGATGACATCATTCAATATCTAAAAAATTAGATATCATCGCCATATGAAAATAGAATACTAAATGAAGTATGGAAGTTATTCCTTGGTTTTCTTATATGGGTAGTCTCGAAGTATCACAATTTTTTCCTCTTCAAGAAGCATAAACGAAGTGAAGAAGACATATGC
>JASDQU011177837.1:27852-40606 GCA_032191745.1 Picea mariana
TTTTCTCCCGATTTGGGTTTCCACGTAAAACACTGGTGTATTGTGTATGTGTATGATTGTTCATTTTTTCATTTCTTATTTACTCTGCAATTATTGGATGATAATGCTTCATTGATATAACACTTGGATTATATGGTTAAAAGGGATTAAATTTCTCTATTACTGATTCACCCCCGCTCTCAATAATCCAACACTTGTCTATTCACCTCTTCACTCTCTGCTAAAGTCATCCTGTAAGGTGCTTTATTAGGTAAACTCAAACCGAGCATTAAATAAATTTGATGAGAAATACTTCTTACTAGAGGAAATCCTTCTGGTACATCATTAGCAATAATATCCTTAAATTCATCCAACAACAAATTTATTTCTGTAGATACAACATTTGGATTTTCTACACCTTTCAATTCTTTTGGAATCACTCCTAAACAAAATGATTCTTTTATTTCTTCCTATAAAAATTCTTTAGCATAACATAACATGATTTTGTTGCTACTCGTGTTTATATCAGCACAATTTCTTGTTGCAACTACAGTATCCTCCAACATTGGTGTTAATTTATATCGCTTCCCATATTTCTTGAACTCATATGTGTTTTCCTTACCATTATGGTGAACTTGTCTATCAAAAAATCATGGTCTTCCCAATAGTATGTGGCATGCATCCATCTCAATCACATCACATAACACCTGCACCTGAAAACTCCCTATTTGAAAATTCAATAAACATTGCTTAGTCACAGTCACCTAATGTCCCTAGTTCAACCAAGAAACAAGATAAGGGTTCGAATGGTTCAACCTTGTCAAGTTTAGTTTGTTCATGACTTCAGTGGATACCAAATTTTCTCTACTTCCTCCATCTATAATTAGGCTACAACATTTTCCTTGAACCTTACATTTTGTTTTAAAAACTTTCTTTCGTTGTTCAGGTTCCTTCGTTGTTTTAAAAACTTTCTTTTGTTAAGGAGATTACTCATTAAATTTCATTAATTTTCCATGTGCCAAAGGATTATATTATTTTCATCTCTTTGAAAAGATTTATTTCAGGTTATTATTCAACTGAAAAATACTCCTGTCAACCTAATGGAAGCAACAACTAGACAACAATTCTATGGAGATACTTTGAATATTTTGGGTCGTGAAGACCATAAATTTTAGTGGTCCATAGAATATTCATATTACTCATCTCCTCCTGCACAAAAATATGTAATTTGGGCATCTGAAATTTCTCTCACAGGTTGTGTTCCTGAGGTATTTGACTGCAAAGAACTTATTGCATTGTGCATTGAGAAATACATGTTGAGCCAAATAATTATACAACTCCAAGATCATTCCCCCATTTCCCTTTCCCCATTATACAACCTCATAGAAAATGACATCCAAATATTTTCTTTGGATGACATGGAGCTGGAGGCGGATATTGAAAAAATATTTTCCGCAATGAAACAACAAAAAAATGTAACTCAACAAAATGTTTTATTGGAAGTTGTTGCAAATGAGATTTTTAGTAAATAGGAATCCTTCACTTTTCAAAGTGCTATTTTTTATAAGGAGTCTAAAAAAATGATTGTGGAAAGAGGTTTTAGAAAAATAAAAAAGGAACATATCGCTCAGAGGTTGACCTGAAAGACATGAAACCATCCCAAATCTCTAAAATTCACAAAGAAACTTGTGATGCTCTTGATGATTCCATTGATGGGTTGGAGGATGAAAATGCCAAGTTAAAAGAAAGGATCAGAGAGTTGGAGAATGCCTCAATTCCTCTTCCAATCTTAGCAAGTCCTTTGTCAATGGTTAAACCAACCACACTCGCCATTAAGTTGAAAGGATATTCAAGCCTACTCACAGTGGTCAGGAGTTATGTAGAAAAAAATATTAAGAAGAGAATGTCACTAATAACTAAAGCATGGGAGGTATCAAAAAATATTGTTTCTTTTGGCTCAAGAGCCCATGCCTTCCATGAATATCTGCAATTTGATCTAAAGAACGAAGAAGGTTTCTACATTGATGTTGTATTACCATTTGGAATCAAAGTTTGTAACATGACAGAACTGAGAAGAAGAGAGGAGGATTTTCCTTCCCCAAGTTGAATAAAACTACTAAATGTTTGCTGGAAGGAAAATATTAAAAATTTGAATAACATTGTTCAAGCATGTAGCGAAGCTATACTGAAAAGAGAAGAACTATTCAAGAGACTCACAGAGACAGATCTAGCAGGAGGTACTAACGAAGTACAAGACCCTAAATTAATTCTCAATCAATGTTTCTAACAAAGAAACAATTTGATGAACAAGTTGAGATATTCAAAGGGTTATCAGTTGAAAGTTTTTATGCATTCTCGAATATAATAAAGATGAAATAGACAATTGGCTAGTTGATTATTCCCTGAAAAATCAATATATTGAGGAAACAATAAATGGTGTTTCTCTTTACTTAAGAGACTTTGAAGGTGAGTTATTCAACATTAAAATCCAGCATGAAATAAATGATGTACCAATGAAAAGTTCTATTGAAGATGGTTCACAAAAGAAATCGACAAATTAACCAAAGAAGGGAAAGAAACAACTGAGACGGTTCCTATAACTATCAATGAAGATAGTAAAAGGACAACAACAATCAAGTGAAGAGAAGAGAGACCATCATAGTAAGTTCATGTTTATCACATTTTTCTTTCTTTATAAATTTTTCATCCAGTTACTCTGCTTCTTTGACTAGAAAGGTTTAATCGAAATATGATAACTTATCCCTATCTTCTTTCCAGGTCTTTCTATTCTTTCATCGCCCACCATCCTCCTTCTACAAATTAATTCTTTTTCATATTTTATTTATGGTCTGCGGGAGCCCCAATCCCAATCCTAACGACAAACAAATTTAAATTCAAGGCTTTGTAACAAACTATGCATTCTTCATAAATCCCAATAAAACTATTTCGAGATCAATTTTGAATGTACTTTTTAACTCTGCGTTTTGAGTATAAATTATTTGATATTGATCTATCATTATATTTATTTGAGATCCCCATGTTTTTTTTCTATTGAAGTTTTCTTATGCATGCAGACCATCTTCTTTTATTTTATGTGATCATAAATATTTAGTTTAAATATGATGGATGTGAGGAAATTTTGTCTATACTTTTCAAGTGTACAAAGTGTGCAGTTCCTCGTCATTTCTCAGGAACTTTCTTTAAAAATAGAAGAAAA
Organism: Picea mariana; assembly: GCA_032191745.1. Classification (NCBI taxonomy): domain Eukaryota; kingdom Viridiplantae; phylum Streptophyta; class Pinopsida; order Pinales; family Pinaceae; genus Picea; species Picea mariana. The sequence goes on from JASDQU011177837.1 coordinate 31,049, forward strand.
ACATTTCTTTCTTGTTATTTTCTCTTGCAATCTTTATATTTCATTGATTGTCACGACGAAATTCTGCAAAGTCCTATATTCAAAAAATCTAGAGTTCCAATAAAATCTTAAAACAAAGAAAAGTACTACCTCTATAAAAACAAAGGGGGATTTATATCCCCGCGAGGTTGTCATTTTGGTCATGATGGATTCAAGCGTCAAAATTTTTGGCGACCATACTGGGGAATGGATTGAAATTTGAAATCTAGTTTATCATCTTTTGAAAAATACATGACATTTCCCTAGGCTGATCAACCTCACCTGGAAATTGGATTGAATAATAAACGAAGAACCTTACATCAGCTATATAATCTGGTAATAACGACATCCAAGACCCGAGAAGAATTGGAATGGTCTTGGCATACATTGGTCCAAGAAGAAGAAAGAGAAATCCTTTGAATACAAAGGAGAGACGAGCGATAAGAACAAAGGAATGAAAGGCCAGCTAGAGAAGCACAAAGATAAGGTTGGGATTGAAGCTGGACAAATACAAGGGACCCATTACCAGAAGTAAAACAAAGAAACTTTGTATCTTAAGAAGTGGTAAACATATTTATGAATCATCTCCAAATATGGACGAAAGAAATGAACAACCGCGAGAAGAACCATGAAGAGAACATCATGAGGAGAGATAGGGAGGTGGTGGAATAAATAAATAAAAACTAAGATTTGAAAGTCGAAGAAGAGTAAGAGATTCCCCTTTAAATATTTGAGGTGAGCAACATGATCTCCCCACTCTCCCTAAGGTTACCTTGAAGGAATTTTCTGGAGATGAAACAATTGATTCCAAAAGACACCTTAACATATTTCTTGATGTTTTTTATTTTCATTGTGTTGAATATGAAAAAGTGATGGTAAGGTTATTTCTTCAAACCTTATCAGGAAGAGCTTATAAATGGTATAAAATATTACCGACTAGGTCCATTGGCTTGTTTAATGACCTCGAAGCCATGTTCTTGACTATGTTCACCCCTCCAATTGCATATCATACCATTTTCATCGATTTCACCCAGATTGGTTCGAGGAAGAATGAGAGAATACAATATTTTAATCTCAGGTTCAATAAAACTTTGAGTAATATTCCTGGAGATAAAACACCTAATGACCTAGTCATACTCGATTGTTATAAGAATGTAATGCCCCCAAATGTGAAATATTCTATCAGAACATCCCATTTGGATACCTTGGAGGAAGCAATGATTAATGCCACTGAGATGGAAGAAATTATGATTGAGACGGGTGTCGACACCGACATTATCCTGAGAAAAGTACAAAGGTATTTGGAAGGCTTAAGTATTGATAATAAAGGATCATCTAGCTCAAGAAAGAATGAAGAACCAAAGCCATGACCGACCCAAAATAAAACAATTGGAGGAAGATTTTTCAAGGGGACCATACCAGATGTGAAGGTAGACCCTGCTGCAACACAAGAAACCAAGAAAATAATTGAAATTCCACAAATGAATAGAACCATCAGGAAAATGTAAAATGAGATAACCAGATTAAGAAAGGGGGACAATTATGTAGCAAATCTGAGAATGTTGGTCTAAGATCAAAGAAGGAACCCTCCCCAAGAAAACAGAGTGAGGTTTGAAAAAACTAACAATCCATAAAGGCCAAGGGTTCCTAAGCAACCAATCCCCAATGCAATCATTCTGGATGATGTATATGTTGAGAAAATGGTTGAGCAAGGGAACTATTATTTATCTGATGAAAGTTTTGAAACTGTACAAATGGATGGATGTTAGACACCCATGTATATATTTGAGGAATGCGACAATGACCCCGACTCACAAGAGAATGTCACCCAGATAAGAGCATTTATAAATAAACCCAAGAAAAAAAATTATTCTAAAAATGAAAATGAGAAAGATAAAGAAAAGGTGAATGAGAAAAAGGAAAATGAAAATGTAACAGATAGTGCTATGAGTAAGAAGAAACATATGATATCAAATGCTACTTAGATGAAGTACAATGTCGTAGAGGACTTGAGTAAACTAAGGATAACTCTTCCTTTTATAGAAGTGGTGAAGATTCCCCAACAAAGGGAATTTTTTTTGAGATTATTGGATGATCTGTCTGAAAATGTGGAAGATGTTGTTACAAGTCTGAAAAAAATCTAGAACAAATCAACTATCAAGTTGAGAGGTAAAATCTGACCCTTTTATATTTCAATTGAAAATAATGATGTTTCACTTCATAATTGTTTAGTCGATACTGGTGCGACCAATAATATTATTCCACTAGCAGTCATGGAGGCATTGGGAATGAAATACAACAAATATTACGACACTGGTGAAAGTATATATGCAATCAATTCTAGACAAGTGCCAACTTACGATGAAATTAAATACTTTTATGATTGGAGCACAACGGCTCCCCATATCATTATAGTTTTCAATATTATTGTGGTAGATCTCCCTCCTGCATATGGATTTGTTCTAGGAAGATATTGGTTGTCTATGATCGGAGGATACATAATGAATGATGGAAGATACAAGATGCTGCCAGAAAAAGAAGGAGCAATGATTAAGGTTCCTTGTGAACCCAGTAAACCCTTCTCTTTCAAAAGGAAGGATAATGAATTAATGGAAGATTATATAGACACCGGGATTGAAAAGTATGCTATCCTAGACATGGAATAGGCTGAAATCCTGGAAAAAATTCAAGGTATGGAGAATCAAGAGAATCTGTTTGAAGTTTATTGGAGGATGTCATTCGATGGAGCTTGCTCAAGTTTCGGGAGTGGAGTTGGAATTGTCCTTGTAAGTCCAGGAAAGATTGTGCATCCACATGTTATTAGACTTGAATTTCCATGTACCAATAATGAGGCATAATATGAAGCTTTGATTTAGGGAATGATTCTTGCATAAGAATTGAGGATAGAACATCTAATTGTGATTGGTGACTTCGAGTTGGTAATAAATCAAGTCACCCAGAGGTATAAAATAAAAAAAGGAAAGACTCAAATTATATTTCAAAAGAGTAAAAAAATTGATGGAAGCATTCAGTTCTTTCAACATCTCTTTCATCCCAAGGGATAAGAATCAAAAGGCAGATTCATTGGCTTTGGTGGCCTCATTGTCAAACTTGGATGATGTTCAAAGCAAAACATCTTTTCAAGTAGAAAGAGTATTGCGACCTTTTGTACATGATAACCAGGAATATTTACAGGTATTTGAGAATGATGAACAATGGGAAAATGTTTTGTTGAACGATGATGATGAGGATGAAGACAATCACATATCTATTGTCCTGAAGGATTGTATTCAATCCAAGTCTCTTTTTACGATATATGATCACGCTAAGAATCTCTTGGAATAAATTTTACTCCGAAAGGTCTAAGAAACAAGAAAAATCAATATTGAAATTGACAATTCCCCAAAATATGTCAACTTGGGAGTTGATTGCACAATTGAAGAAGTTGATCAATATGTTGCATTATTTAAAGAATATATTGATGCGTTTGCATGGATTTATGATGATTTGAAGGCTTATGATAAAACAATATTTCAACATATTATTCCCTTGAGAGAAGGGGAAAATCCAGTCAATCAAAAGATAAGGATGATGAATCCCAAATTAAAACCTCTGGTAAAGATTGAATTGGAGAAATTAAAGAAGGCTGGAATAATATACCCCATTAGACATTCTGATTGGCTTTCAAATCCTTGGATAGTAAGAAAGAAGACCGGGGAGGTTTAGATGTGTGTATATTCCAAGGATCTTAGCAAAGAAAGTATAAAAGATAATTATCATTTACCTAACATGGAGTTTCTTCATTTATTCATTCTCCACAGAAACGGTGGTTGCATCTATTCTTAATCATAGGAATACCAAGGGTGACGAACTGTCAATTAGCTTCATGAGTGATCCAGGATCTTTTCATCCAATGAATTATTAAAGAATTGTATTAAATGAGCATAAACTAAACTACACCATAAAGAAGGAAAATCTCAAAAGTAAATAGACATAAGCATGCAATATGAACGCAAAAACTTGATAACGGAGTTCATCCCTGGTGGACTATGTCTCCAGGTACTTCTCTCAAATGGGTAGGCCTTTTTATTAAATCCACAAAAGAATTGGGCAAAATACATAAGTATATCTAATTTTGGAGTTAAGATGCAGAATCTATGCTTAGATAAAAAAACAAACATCACCATTGCGTTTGGGGCATCGAATTATCTAAAAAGGTATGTCTCCATGCCTCAATCTGAGTCTGGCACTTTCTAACCCAAGAAAAATATTGCCCCGGTTTCCATGCCTACACTTGCAATTAATGACTGGGATGTGTCTCGAAATCCATGCCTTTTCCGTAAGGCCACACGCTTGGTCTGCCCCTTTCTTGTACACTAGCAGAATGCCTTTTTATAATACAAGTCAGGAGGTTATGCAATAAAGGGTTGTTTGGCGTATTGGTTGGCAGAGGCTATTTTAAGGCGTTGGTTAGGCAGATGTCCCGAGGTCAAACCCGCATGCCTCCCCTTTTAGAATATGGTTACAACCATTTGGAGGAGGTTTAGGTGGAGGTCTATTTATAGCGGACCGGTGGAATATGCCACTAATCTGGTGGAACCATCACCATATTTGGTGGTATATTTAATATATATATATTTTAAATTTTTTGGTTGTTGGGCATCATTGGGCATTTTCCCACTGCCACGTGGCAGCCAAACATTGGCCCACATCACCTCCTTGTACAGTCACCCTGCTACATCACCTCTCTGTCACATCATCCTACCACGTGTTGTACGGATGCCACATCAACCTTCCACATATTGTATGGATGTCACATGTTCTGTACAGACTGCCACATGGCATGTTTTCATTGGTCCACATGTTGGCCCAAAATGTCCAAAAATGACTGACGCGTGGCATCCTCTGGTGCTTCCATGTCATCATGACATTGTTGGGTATGTGTTATATTCTTCCTCGAAAAACTTGTCACCTGCCTCGAGAAACATGTTGGGTATTTAGGTGGTTTTTCGACACATGGTTTTTGCCAATGGTTTTCTATTTATGGTTAAGGAATTAGGGTTTTGAACTAATCGAGGTCATTGGGTTAGTGTTTTGGATGCCGCTGGCTCCTATATGTATATTATATTGTAAACAATGTATCACATATGAATGAATATAGAATATGTTGGTTTTCTCGGTTTGGGTTTCCAAGGTAAAAATCTCTAGTATAATGATATAATGAGAAGCTAAAGCTGTAACAAAATATTGATATAATGAGAAGCTAAAGCTGTAACAAGACACCAAATTCTGCTTCAGTCTATATTAAAATTCCATATCCTTGTTCTCCCCTGAATGAGGATGAATATTATTACAACAATAATAGGTTTTTATAAGTCTTTCCACAGGGTAAAACCTCCCTGTGGATAATATCAAACAGTTTACATAATCTGGGAAGATATCCCAAAATCAACTAAACTAGGAACTAAAATGAAACAAAAATATTCCAAATATCTCCAAACTGCTCATCCAATCCAATGCAATTTCGAATTGACCTGTAATGGACCAAAAATAACAAGTTAGATGGATATTTTATTAAAAAAATGGTAAAAATCTAATACTGTAGACTAGCTACAGAATCATCTGATTCTGTAGCTGGTCTAATTTAAGAACATACTTGTTTTGTATCTAGTAAAACTAACAGAAATATATTCAAGTTATTAAAACAAATATTTGATTACTAATTAAAAACAAAACAAATCATTTAAATCAAAACAAACCAAAACTGCTATGCTAATTTAGAACAAACAAAATCTTAATTGAATCTATTTCAATCAAAACAAATATCAAATAAATCTTTGGTGTGAATGCAACTCATATACAAAATCCATCCATATAGAGGTAAAACTCCTACATCCATCTGTTTTGTATATCAATAAATCCATCTAGAATTGATTGTAGGGAATTAAGGTTGAAAAATCTTGCCACCAGATCCAAAGCATACACCAGTTCCATAGCAGCTTCAGCAAGACAATTAGATTGGAATCACACCACTCTTGAAGGTAGCAGCAACACTAATTACCCACCTACAACACTTTAAAAGAGAGGTCTGCCAATATAAAAGTCTGAACAATTTCTGCCAAAAGTACCATGGATGGCCAAAAGCCATGGCCCAAAGCAGTCAACAAGTAGACTAGCTATCCAAAACCTGGAGGATCCAATGTGCATAGCTGACAAACCTGCAAGACAAAGTTTTTGAAGCAGCAACTGCTTCCAAATATTGCCATGTCATTTCATGCTTCTTTTGTGTGTGTATTGCCTTTGTTTCCTCTTCATGGAACCTACGCTGGCATTTTTAAATCACTATCCCCTGCATTCCTATCATCTTCTTCCTGTTCCATTTCATCCCTTTCAAATTCTTCCTCACACTTGTTCTGGAGTTCTCTCTTGAATATAACTTTTTCATTGTCTTTATAAAATTTAGGCAATTCGGCAACTAATTTGAAACAAAATTTTGCATACATTTCACAAAATGTTGGCTCCATCAGGGCTTTGTCAAAAATTTGAGATATCATTCCAGTAAGACAAAGTGCAGAAACAATGTTCACTTCTTTGACCTGTGCAAAAAGTCTATCAAAGTTTTGAGGTGTTAATTTGTTAAGTATAGATTTTATCTTTCTCTGTTTTGCCTATTCCTCATCAGAAAAATTTCCCACTTCATATCGGTGTTGTGACATCAAATTTATAATATAATCATTGTTCCACAGAAACAAAGCACACTTAGCTACCTGGAAGTGTGAACTGTTCAGGCAACACCCGATTTGTCGAAACAAGAGTACCTGTAAGTTTATGACAAGAAGGAATGGCAAACTTTTACCTACTTCTGTCTGAACAACACACTGGGGATGCACTACAACCTTCTGAACTTTATTGTTTGACTTGAACCAGTCAACAACCAAGAGCTTCAAAAATGGATCTCCTCTCGTGACCTTAGAGTAATCCTTGGGATATGTTTTGCTCCTAACCATGAAACTAGTGCTACCAGGATCAGCCTAGGAGTCTGAATCAGTCTTACTCTTTCCAAGGTGTAAGGAGCCTTTAAATTGATTCGTGTCTATATCAATAGCTGGAACGTTCAACATTAGTTCTGTGTTTGCCTCTCGACCTGGCGGCCACATTCTCATAAGCGCCCAAGAAAAATTTTTGAACTTCAGCCCAACATCCTTTGTAGGAGAATTTTCATCCTCATCACTATCTTCTTCTTCTATTGGACTTTCAGCAGCAATCGCATCATAAAAGTGCTCGTTTGTTTTGAATTCCTCAGATTCGCCACTGACATCTGAAATATTTTGATTTTTCTTATTCACAGTACCCATCGATGGCTCAGGACTGACTAGGATTTGCTTCAAAGTATTCTCTTAAACCTGCTATTTGACAGAGTAAGATATATGGAACAGTCTTTTCAAATTTGGCAAAATATCTCTTCTTCCAACGTCCCCAACCTGAAGAATGTACCTCCATTATTTGAGTCACAAAGGAACTCTGAGTTCCTTGTGGTTTTCCTGGACTTGCCTTCCTGATTTCCCAAACAGTAGGATTTAGCTTAATATGTGGACAACCAGAATTCACAGGCCACGGCTTGAGCATAGTTGGATATTGTAAGATAGTATATGTGCCATCTTGAGCACGTTGCCAATGTTGAGTGAGAAAAAAATCTCTTTTTGAATGCCACCTTGTCAAATACTTTGGGTCATATGCTCCATAAACAATATCTTTATGTCCATCCAATCGTTCAATCAACTCTAGGTCACTAGTCAATATATCCCATTCATATCTATGTGACTTCTCAAGACTGAAGACCATCTCAAACACAGCATCTGGACCAGCATCTACAATGCCAACAGACTTCATGAGGAGAACTTTATCCCCCTTATGATTAGCTACAATCACCCACAAAGTGTATATCATATTTCAAAACAAGACTGCAATACACCCTCACTGTTAAGAATATAGCAGTAAGCTCCTGAGATTTAAGTGATAAGCCTGCACAATTTCTTGTCCTATAGATGTAAAAGAAAAAATGCTGGCAGACTGGTTGAATACCCTTTGAATTGATCATAGGTTCAACAGGATGCAAAGACACCTAGCTGAGCGAGTGAGAGAGTTGTTGTGGCCCAGGTCTGGGGAAAACATCTCAACAAATACACACAGACCAAAACGTTACCTTCAGCCATTGAGGAGATCTGAAAAATGACCTCTAAAACATGAGCTATATCTCTATAACCACTCGATTTCTGAGGAAACTGCTCATAATGAGGGTAAAGGGGCTAAAAACAGTTATGGGTTTTCAACGGTTTGATCTAATTCAGAACCATTTGCCCAGAATCGCTCACGCAAAAACGTGACTCGGGCAATTACGGGACAGTTTTCTCTGGCAAAATGAAACCACAACCGACTCTGAAAACCATGAGGGTTCAATTCGCCCTTCAGGGGCCAAGAGATAACACACAGTGAGCTAGGCTAAGGGACAAGGGTTTGAACAGATTAGGCTCAGAGATTTTCCCAAAAATCAACAGAGGTAACCCTGTAAGGGGGCATGGATTAATGCAAAGTGTGCGAAGGTGGTAGAAGGCAGTAAATCCATGCATGCCTATCATATCAATTGTACAACTAATAGTTTACATAGCTGTTCTACCCATCAAAGCATAGTTCAATCGTTATGTGAATTAGCCAACCAATGAAACCAATGGTGAGTTATAAACCAACGCGCGTAATCGACATTACACCATAGTTTTAAGCCATATTCAATTTGAAAGCAAAATCAAATAATCAACCATGCGCCAATGTCTTGGAATAGCTCATATAAGTATTTTAACCAAGGTGCCAAAGAGTCTTCAACATGCCAATAGTTATAAAAACATTAACATAGTGATTATATCAAAAGACATATGTGAAAGATTTAACCATAACGCCTATGCATTGTTGTGAAACCAATGGTTAAGTAGGCCAAATAAGAAACATGTAAATCCAAAGCATCACAAACCTAATTAAACCAAGTCATATAATCAATCAAAAAATGTCCAATGAGTACAGTTCGAAAGTTTTTCCAGCTGCAAAATGATAAGTGAGATGTAAGCGCAAAGGGCATATCAATCAGAAGGATGACAACAGTTCAAACAATGATTCTAATATGAATTTTAAGGATTAAGTTTTCACGCTTACAGTCGTGAAAACAAAACGAAGATAGGCGTGCAAAAAGTCGCAAAGAATAAAATCGTCGTTCATCTGAAAATTGTGACGAAAAATCAATGTTTGTGAAACATTGTTGTAGGCAGCTTATAAGACAATGAAAAATGTGAATTGGCTGCCAACACGTTGGTATGTGGAATGTCACATAAATCCTCATCGTTTGAGAGTTATCACCTTATGAATATGAAGGACCCCCACATTAAGGCTTGAAGCCCCCAAGGTCAAAGAAGTGAAAGTGACCTAAAAGAAGAAATCATTATTTAAATGATAAAGTAAAGTGACAAAATCAAGGTGGATTATTTAAATAATAAA
>JASDQU011177839.1:0-10968 GCA_032191745.1 Picea mariana
GACACATCCCTTGGGTTCCTCACAAAGTTTTCCTTGGAAAAAAAAATGTATATGTATGTATGTGTGTATGTAAGTATGTATACATGCACACGCATATAGATACACCAGACATACATACTTATATATGAACACACATATACACATAATTAGGGCTAGCTCAAATTATTGAGTGCTACACACACATTGATGGGCTAGCTCAAATTGTTGAGTGCTTTGATATTTATACATGAGGTCTTGGTGTCAATCCATTCATGGATGCCTTACTTGATGTTCCTCCTAGGTCAAGCATTGTAATCAACGTTGACGGGTTTACACTACGTATCATTCGTGAAATGTGAAAAGTGCCTTGGGGTTTCTCTGTGAGGTTTTCCTTGGTGTGTGTGTATTGTAACTTGTTTAGAATGCAATATATAAAAGGGAAAGAGACATATTCTAGGTCTTAATAACATTTCATTCTATCAAGGAGGCTTGTTGATGATAAGAAAGATGTGTGAGCTACCTCCAGGTTCATATAAAACCATAGGGAAAGGTTTTGAGGAAATCCATGTTCGTGCACTAAAGCCAAAACTACTTGTTGTAGGAAAGAAATTTGTGAAAATATCATATATGTTGGATTGGGCACAACTTGCATTTTCTGGGATGAAGCAACTAAAAGGAGTGATGAGAAAAGTATATGAAAGTTCCATATTTACTCCTGACAAATTTCTCTTGTGTGCACCCATAGGGGTTGGGAAGACTAATCTTTCCATTTTAACCATACTTCAACATACTGGTCTCAACAGGAGTGGAGATGCTTATGTTAATTTGAGCAAGTTGAACATCGTTTATGATGTTGCAACTATGAAAGGTGGTTCATAATTTGTCTATTTGGTTAAGATGCTACAAAAAAAACTATTGAATAACTATAGGAGATTAAATTGTGTCTTTTGGGTAGATAGAGTAAACACAGATACTTGATACCACTGCTAAAAAAAGGGATATTATATCTACAACATTTGGGGATAAGACATATACCATATTTTACATGATAATAAAGGATCATTTTACAAAGCATCATTTCCAACACAATTAGGAAAATCGAGACCACTCAGAGAATTATTCAATTGGTGGGATTGTCTATAAGTTACAACACTTCCAAATTGTGAGGATGTTCCTTGTTTTTAAGAGTTCACTAAAAAGGGTTATTCTATTTTGATAAAAGTTACAATCTTTTCCCATTAGCTCAGTGATATGTTGGAATCACTATCAAAATGCACTCCATGGGTTTCACTTGATGAATGACCTGTCTTCTGAAAAGGTGATGGTGGTTGTTGGTAAGCATCAAGTTTTAGCTCAGTGATATGTTGGAATCACTATCAAAATGCATTCCATGGGTTTCACTTGATGTATGATCTGTCTTATGAAAAGATGATCGTGGTTTCTCGTAAGCACCAAGTTTTAGTATTTGTGTATTCTAGGAAAGAAATAATGAAAAAATTGTGTATTCTAGGAAAAAATAATGAAAAAATTTGATTCTATGAGATATTTACCTCTTGCAAATGATGCACTTTGACACTTTATGAAGGAAGATAATTCCAATGTTGAGATTCTCTACAAATAGAGTGAATCAATGAAAAATAATGACTTCAAAAACCTATTGCCATATGGGTTTTCAATCCATCATGGAAAGATGGTCAAATCTCCATATCTCTTACATGTATTTTTCTTATATTTTTCTACCTTTAAATAGTTGTTATGGAGGCTTAATAGGAAATATCTGTATTTCAATTTCCTTGGGTACCCAACATTACAAATTTTGCCTCTAACATTTTGGACACAATTTTTTCCTCTAACATATTGGACATAACAAATTGAGATCTTAATGTGGCGTGAGTGTGACACAAGTTCTCCATATTTAAAGATGTGATATTTAACATCTGTAAACTCCCGAGTATTTCCCCTCATTTTGAGGATGGTATCGAGGCTAAACTCTAGAATCTTCAGGACACAAGCACGATCAACAACAAGGCTCGAAGCCAATTACAACAATATACTTATTATGAGCTCAACATATCACTTATGGGAATTGAACCTGAGTAGGGAGGATACCAATAATTCCTCCCAACCACTCAAACTAAACCTAATTAACATCATTATTCAAAGAAGATATCTTTACTTAATATACAAATAACTTTGTTTGAATATTTTTTATAACTTTTGATATTTTTTTTACTTCAATGAACTGTCCATAATCACATTTAATTTTATTTTTTTATATATTTTCTTTTCAAATAGATTGTTTGTTCATTTAAGTGGTGATGTCTTATTAGGTAGGGACTATAGTAATCGATTCTAGGTTTTGATATTAGTTTGACACATAAATCAACGTACTTTTATTGTTTTAATGGTAAGTTTTGGTAAGTTATACATTTATTTTCATCCCATCTCATGTTTTTACCGTAGCTTTTAAGTTTCATGCCTTATTTGGCCTCTTCCCGAGGTAGAGCCCTTACATTGCCCACCAAGATATTATTTTAAAGTTCACACTTTGGGTACTAATTTTTGCCGAATGAAGTAATGCTAGGAATGAATCTATCATTACTTCACAAACATTACATGTTTGTATAAATGATTTCTTTAGTCCATAGCTCATAGCTCATTTGTTATTGAGTTTCCACCTACACACCATGCAAACCTACACAACCATGCTCATGTGTTGGTTCTTTGTCCTTTAAAAAAGAACTTTGCCATGAAATAATATATTTCCCTGCATAGCTAATTTATCTCTGAGATTTCATTTTCCATGAATTTTTTTGGCCATGGTTGCCTAACTCACAGACACCACTGTTTCTAGATGCCTCTATTTCTGAACGCCTCTGTTTATTTCCCACTATTTATTCCCCCCTGCTTCGTTTATTCATCTTTCTGAACACCTCTGTTTATGTCCACTATTTATGCCCACCTGCTCCATCTATTCATGTGTTGCCCACCTGGTTTGTAGATCGATGTGTTCATAGGTTGTAGAGAAGAGTTCACCAATTACAGAAAAGAGCTTGCCTGGCGATGGAGGGGAACAACCAACACAACTAGGATGCTGAATTTAACAAAATATCATCAATCAATTAGTATGCAAAGACCCCATTTTATTCTAAAAATATTTTTTAACATTTCTCCTAATTTATTTCCAAAACCTAAGACTAACTGGTTTTTGTTTCAGGAAGGAAGTGTACATACTGGTTTTGTTTCTCAGGGGTCGATGATTCTTTGTGTTTTTTTCTAGAACTCCACCATAGCAACTTGGACACTTCACTTTCATATTGTAGACCCATCTGTTTCACATTAAGTACCCCACCTCCTGTAGCGGAGTGTTTAATCCATAACATAACATAGTAATATGTCAGGGGGTGTGATCAACCACACAGGGCTTGTCTTATGGAATAGCGTTGGTCCACATGCATCATACATAAAGACAACTTGATATAAACCAGGTGGATATGAATTGTATATATAAACCAAACAGATATAAATTGTAACACCAAGTGATCAACCACGCTGAGAACATTCATCCGAAGTCGTCATCGAATATTTCTGTCTTCATTTTTATTGAAATTATCTAGATAAAAATAACGATGGCATAGGCCAACAATAATATGGTTAGATTAGAGAGCTCGGATGGAGAAATATTTGAAGTGGAAGAACGTTCATCCGAATTCGTCATCGAATATCTCTGTCTATGCTAAGCTTAGGTTCATATCCTGACAACCGTGATCATAAATGTTATTGGTATGCCTTATTTTGGATTTTTTTTATTAGAGGGGAATCGACAACTACCCAATAGCTTAGCTTTGCAAACTGTTACCACCATAAACCTTCCTAGCATCATGAAAGTTTTTACAAGCACCGAACTCATTGAACACACAAATTGAACATGTACATCAAATAGACCCCTCCCAGAATAGAACCATTGGTGGGATGTTTTTAATTAAGTAATTAATGAAACAAAAAAAAAATGTATTATTACTGTTAATAGAAGGTCATCAGATGGAGGAAAGCAGTAGTGCCATCCCATTGTTATCATCAATAGTACTGGAAGCCTGGTTTCCACCATGACTTCATTTTTTTCTTCAAATCAAAAGACTTCAATTGAGAAGCAATATGAGTGCACGTAGGGGTTGTTTGGTGTTTCATGGATTCTTAAACTATCTATTCAATCCCATTCCAATGCATTCCCCAAAGGATGAGATCGAGTGTGAGAGCCCATTTATGAAATTATTATATGGAAAGATGAGATTGATATTCTAGATTCCTAAGCCCTGCACTCTCCTCTTGCTTGTCTATTGAAATGACCAGATAAAATCCACGAGCATTAATGAAGGAATCTTGTCTCTACAATTGATTTAGGTTCATAAACCTACCCTCATCTCCCCTCCCGCCGCAATTGATTTAGGTTTAGCACCCTCCCCTCTTGACTGCTTGAGCCACTCCTGGACATGCACATCAAAGCCAAAGGAGAAAGGGGGCCGAGGAAGGTGAGACGTCGAGAGGGCACTCACTTAGGCTTGTGATTTTCATGTCAATCTAATTGCACATGTGTCTTCCTAATATCATGTCTGGTTGCATGTCTACCATATGGTATGCAAATACATAAGATAATAACATGTGGATATCCTTCACAATTTTCAATACTCAAAATATCTCCTTCCTTTCATTGATGGGCATACAAATTGTTCTTCTTTAATACGTTTGAATCTTGTCATGTGGCTCATGGGTTTTGACTATAGTTGAATACTCGAAGACTGACAAACCAAACAATCTGTCATAATCAATATTGGTAGGTTGCAACACCTTGATTATACTACATTTATGTGGCCTTCACGAATAACCATATGTTGATGCAAATCTTGACATGAAAAACTTATTGGTGATTTTTTTTTTTAAATATAACACAAGGTCGATTAATGGCGAAAGCAAGGGAATATTGCATTTCCAACCTCTGATCATGGATGTCTATAATATTTTCCTTGTAATCTGGTACACTATTGTGGACATGATGCAATTTTTTAGTGACAATTGTTTGGATTAAGGAGAACGATACACCAATTAAGGCAGTAGTCTAAACGTTCTATCTTGGTTGTTTTCTGGTAACTTTTCTTGTTTGATTTTTCATGAAATCCGGTGAATAATGGTTGGATATGCAAATTTGAGTGGTTAAGTTTGTATAATCCGAGTTCCCCAGGGTTTTTTCAGCACGCTAAATCCCTTTATGCATTCAAAAATATAATTTAAAACAAAAAATAACGATTTTGTCCAAATTTACATCATTGGATTCCTGGCGTAGAAACGAGCCCTAAGCAGATTGAACATGCTCCGTTCAGTCTAGGAGATTTCAAGATTGTCAAGACTGCTCTAAACAGGGTATGTATGGTGCCTTGATGTCTCTCTATCTTAGACTTTATTTGTCTTCGATGATCTGGTGTCGTGTAAATCTTAAATATAGGTAATCTTTGTAAAATTTGGATTGTTGAGTTATAAAGATGAATTCTGATGTTGTTGAAGAATCATAGACGATAAACGATGTTATGTTGGCGATGAATTCAATAGGGATCCTGTGATATTTGGAATGCAAATACGGTCTGTACCAACATACCATTTTTTTTCTAGCAAACACAATGCATATTTGGTATTAGAAGGTTCCGGGACAGAGTAATGGCTATAATAAAAAAATATCAGTTGCCTTCTTTAGAGACTTGTAAATAAATTCATTGAATCTTAGTCCTGGGAATATTATTCTGAATCTTGTAATTCCCTATTTAAATTTAAGAGGCCAAAGCCGAGGGAGTCTCAAAATCAGAAGACAAGAACTTTGATGGTAAGCAATGTCTTCCATCGAATCTGTGCCTGGGATCAACAATTTTAGTGAATACAAGGTCTGTTCCAAGACTTCATGTATCGTATTTCTCTTCCCCTTATGATTGCTACAATTACAAATTCTTACTTTGCAAGAATGATGGATTCTTTCAAATCCACTGTGGATTTTTCACAAGTTCTTTAAAATCTATGAGTTGTGAACGTAGGTTGCAACTGACATCCAAATTTCTTATTGCAACTTTCTATAATTTCAGTATCTGGCCGACATAATGAAATATGACAAGAGTGGAGGAGAAAGGTGGGGGAATAATTTAGGGTATCTGATCCTTTCGCTTCCCATGGTGAAGCACCATAATCCTATGGATTATGCTTGCGTATCAAATACCCTAATGTTATATCCCTAAATTTCTCTACATATGCATACCTGGCATTTGTCCCTCTTACTTGCATTTTTTGCCAAGCCATCACTGAGTTGCTCTTCTAAAAAACTCATTGTTTGAAGATGTACGTGCCCAACACCAATAATGCCCGTGTACATACACTTTCTACACCACTACAACCTACGTATGTATGCATGTTGCACCACTAGAACCCACGTATACTTTCAAAAGTTGAAAAAGTTGAAAGGAATTCTTTGAGATTACGGGCTATTGGGTAGTTTCCCAACTAATCCACTGCCTATAGCCCATCACCCAACCAAATAACCATCCTTTTGTCATATAAAAGGAGGTGTTGGGGTCTCATTCCATATCTAGAAATAAGAACAATGAAACTCTTCCCATTTCACATCCCGTCCTTGCCCCAAGCATTTGCAACCTTGTTGTGAGAATTGCCTCAAAATTCCTCATTTTCCCCTTTTTCCTCCATCAAAACCCATTCCATTAACCAAGAAGTTTGAGAGGAAAAAGATACACGGAGGTGCACTTGGAGCTTGGTGAAGAGGAGCTCGGACCAATTTCAAGGAGTAGTAGTCGACTTTGGTTGTAAGTGATCATTTTATTATCAATAAAAGAATTACTTTTCCTGTCCTAAAACATGATGTATCAAATGTTTTCATTTGTTTTATGTTTTTATTCTAACATTTAACCATTATTTATGTATGAAATGTATGCTTGTATCTTTTTGTTTGTCTGTATTTGAATGCATTCCAGCCTTGGGAGGAGGTCTACAGTCAACGAAGCTATTGAGCGCGAGAGGATCAACACCAGACGCAAAGTAAAGGTACAGTTACCGAATCCTTCTCATTTTACTTTTCTTGCATAATTCTAGGGTATGTTTGGGGTAGTTAGATAAGTAGGAGAATTTTAAATGGTTATTGATCTGCCTACATTGTAAAACCTGGTGTAACCATAGGGGTTTTTTTCCCGCTAGTAGAACTGGGGACCATACTGGGGAAGCTTCTAGGGTTTTAGGGGATATTTTTGGGTGTTTGATTGGTTTTTATACCTTTTGAGTTTCTTGTTGAGTCTTCTGAGTCTTTCAAGGGGTCTGGTCACATGTTGGTGCCATACCAATTCTCCCTACCTTGCCAGTCTGACTATTTCATTTCTTTTTTCAAGAACTACATAGGTGTACGCAGCCTAATATGGGTCAACACACGTACAATCCTGCTTTATAGACAACCCACACACATACACAAGTTTCTTAAGCATCAATAACGTACTTGTATCATGAAACTTTTTTTTTAGGAAGGAGCGGTCAACCTCTTCCCTGATTGAGGTTTTACTTCTCAGGGTTTCTTAACAGAGTTCAGTGTCTTTGTTTTTATAGTTGTATCTTAGGTTAGATGTTAGTTTGCTTGTCTTTTAACGATTTCTTGTGTTTACATTTTGAAAGGGTTTTTAGATGAGTCTTTGAGTTTGTTGATCAACCTGTTTGGTGTCTTGAGTGACTCCCTGTGATCTGCAGTGGGACAGAGGTCAGTTTCAGTCTTGTCTTGTACTTATTTCCCCCCTTTCATTTTCTTTAAAGAAAAGAGAAAAAGTTTTATTTCAAGTTTTTTCTTGTTTGAAGAATTTACAGAAAAAAAGAAAAAAGTTTTTCCATTTCTTAGTTTGGTAAAGTAGTTAGGGTATTTATTTTACTTGAAAGGAAAAAGAGTTTGGTTTTTAAGTTCTTTAACTTATTTTATAGAATTTAAGTAGTTTGTAGTCGAGTGAAATTTCATTTTAGTAAAATATCTTGAAAATAGTTAGTTATGAAAAGTTGGTTTAAAGAGCTAGTTGCAAATCTTTATTGTTAACTAGAAGTAATTTTGCTTTCAATTCTGTTTATTTCTCCTCTTTTCGTCTCTCATACACATCACTAGTTTCACTGTCGTTTCCTTTGATTTAAAACAAGCCATTTAAAATGAATTCTAAATTAAAATTAACTATACTTTTATGTTTGTAGGGTCAAACGACTAGTTTAGGGCTAGAGACTTGAATTAGGTTGGAGAGGAAACTCTTCAAGGCTTATAAACAAACATTGGAGTGAAATCTAGGGAGTGTAAAAGTCCAGTGACGTGAAATTTATTTGGGACCCCCCTCTAACAGAGGGGCTAAACATGAGGTCGCATAAGGAAAGGTAGAGGAGATAACCCCTCCAAAGTCGGACCAAGCATAGTGGGGAACACATATTGAGGATATGTCATGGGATACTATCACTTGCATTTTCCTACGGAGTTTTGTGGACCTCAAATTTGTTTGAGATCCTCAGTTTTCTTCCAGACCGTTTGATTTTGATAACCTCAGCAGGTTTTAGACTTGTTATCCTACTCATTGCGGTCCACTCGACTGTCGACTGTACCCTCCTGATGACTGTTCACGAGGTGGAAACTTAGTTTCCTTTATTCTAGGGACTTACACAAGTGACTGTAGGGGTATACTGTGGTACCTAGGGAAGACGTCGGGCCATGCGTTGCAAAGTATACCTGAAGGGTGCTTCCGTGTTCGAGTTGCACTTACACCGATAAGTTGCTCTAGTGTTGGCTAGTGTAACTATTCTTCCAACAAGATAGTGTTTTGTTTGCTTTATCTTGTAGGAATGTTTCTAGTTTGTTCTTGGTTTTCAACGTTAGTTAAATCATTACTGTGTCATTGATATTTTCACAAAGTGGAAGATCAAGGATTTAGGGCCTGCTGCTAGTTACATTGGAGCCACCATCTCCATTGTTACAATGAAGACTTGACCAGCAAGGTTCATTCGAAGAGATCGGGCTGCAAGAAACTGTTCCTGAGCCAAATCCAAGAGGAGAGAACTCGAATCCGAAGGAACTTATTGTTTCTAACCTTGGAGTGGAAGCTCTTGGGCCAGTTAACCCTTTGATCATTGACTTGTCGACGCCAATCTTGGTACAAGTTGTCCCTCCAAGGGTAACACCTCACGAGCATTAGATAGTCTTTCAAGAGGCTATGGAAGAAAATGTTGCTAATTTGTCAGGGAGTCCTCACACTCCCTCAACGACTGCCACCACTGGGGGAATTCTACCTCCTAACCCACATTCATTGGTCCGGACCACAATGGTCTTGACCACCTCTACTTCGGGTAGTGGTCCAATTTCGTCAATGGCGATGACCACTGCTCCATTCACACAGAGTGTGACGGGCCCTCCATTTTCATATGGGATGCTCAACTTTGATACGAACTTCGTCCTTACCTACTCCACCCTACAGACCATAGGCCTAGGGGAAAGGAGATCAAATGATCCCTTGCAAGGGTCCATGGGGGGACCTCATCCTCCTATAATTCTATTCCTTATGGTGGGGATCACATACCTCCTCCGTCCCCCTCACTCGGTGGTTCTTTCCAACCACTCGTCAGGCCCAACAAAAGCTACAACTTGTTTGCAGTAGGCATTCTAGGACCTTCTTCTTACACCACATCAATGGTTTCTACGTCATTCTCTTTGTTTGATGCATTTGGTAATAACGATTTTTCGTCAGCTATCATCTCGGCCGGGGGAAACCCTGGTTTTGGACAACATAATCCTGTGCAGGGTTCTATTCCTACATAGGGGGAAAGTGCAGGAGCATTCTCCTCACAAGGACTTTGGAATCCTTGGCAGGGATTAGTTCCCTCATTAGGGATGTTGACCAAGGGAAACCCCTTCCATGGTCAATGGAACCCTATGCAAGGCTCAATACCTATCCTCATTGGATTGGCAAGGGGCAACCCTTTATAAAATCTTTGGAACACAACGCAGGGAGAAATACATGCCCAACCCTCGATGTCCAATTACGGGAATCAACCGATGATGTCCCAACAAACGTATTTTTCATATGCTGGTTAAGGCCATGGTGTCTACCAGAACCCTGGCCATCAACCCAACTTTTCTTGGCAACCTGGTGCCAGTCAAACTCCAGGCTCCCTTTTTCCTATACATAGTACTTAGCCCAAACTACCATTTCTAGCGACATTACATTTTCCAGACTTATCAAGTTTTCTTAATGACCCGATTTGTCATGATCTGCGTTGGCCCCCCATGCCGACTAAGTTTCCCTCAGATGTTTCGAAATTCGAAGGCAATCCAAGCGAAGACCCAGGTGATGAGGTAACAAATTTCCACCTATGGTGCTCGTCAAACTCGCTGCAAGACGACTCTATATAGTTTCACCTATTTCAATGCACTCTTATCGGGGGTGACGCAAAATGGTACATCGAGGTTGACTGCTCAAGATTTTATTACTTTAGCGATGGTTTTCCTAAACCATTTCCAACTACCTGTGAGATACGTTGTCAACACCGAATTGCTGGCCAACTTTGAGCAGATGAAGGTTGATCATATCTTGATCACATCCAAGAATGGCTATGTCAAAAGAGTTTGATTAAGGTCTAGGTCCCATCGACATTCCCGCTGGAGTGGCTCCTGAAGTATTTCTACCTCAGTTATCCAAGGATGTAGAAATGTCGGGAATGTTTTAAAAGGAGGAGGTGATAACGAAAGAACAACAACTCGAAATGATATACTCTCAGTCTAGTTTACTCTATGATATTTTTCCAAAAGTGCCATGGTCCATCCTTGACAAGGCTAGAAAAAATTATTGACCACATGCCAATGGTATAGTTGGTTCAACACAAGCAAATTCCACTGATCAAATGTCAAATCAATTGCAACAATTGTTGATACAGTAGACAACGACC
>JASDQU011177839.1:11020-36681 GCA_032191745.1 Picea mariana
GTTACACATTTTGCACTCAAAAATTATGAGACATACAATTTGATCATCGAGGCCTCACGTCTCCTGGGGAACCCTTGTTACCTTATTTTGAAGTCTGTCAGACCGTTTTCCATACTTGGCCATTTATTGGAATCTCTTTCGTGGATCGTCGGGTTGGAGGGTTGAGTAAATTTCCAATTCATAATCATTTTTTCCTGTGACCGCCACCTTCACAGTTCTTTCCAAGTATGCAATAACTAAGGTTTAATGATAACATATCATCATGCAACAACTGTAAATATTGTCACTAATGAGCAAAAGGCTTGAGGAGACAGTCACACTCACTATCCTTATACAAATTGTCTAGAAACATGCAAAAAATATCTTGTCAGGTAATGGGGTATCTATGACAAGTTTCAATATATTAGCCCTTCTTTTCCCTCTTCTTTTCCCTCTTCAATATATTTTTACAAAGTGGAAGATCAAGGAATTAGGGCCTGCTGCTAGTTACATTGGAGCCACCATCACCATTTTTACAATGAAGACTTGACCAGTAAGGTTCATTCGAAGCGAACGGGCCGCAAGAAACTGTTCCCGAGCCAAATCCAAGAGGAGAGAACTCGAATCCGAAGGAACTCACTGTTTCTAACCTTGGAGTGGAATCTCTCGGGCCAGTTAACCCTTTGACCATTGAATTGTCAACGCCAATCTTGGTACAAGTTGTCCCTCCAAGGGTAACACCTCAGGAGCATTAGATAGTCTTTCAAGAGGCTATGGAAGCAAATGCTGCTAATTTGTCAGGGAGTCCTCACACTCCCTCAACGACTGCCACCACTGGGGGCATTCTGCCTCCTAACCCACCTTCATTGGTCCAGACCACAATGGTCTTGACCACCTCTACTTCGAGTAGTGGTCCAATTCCGTCAATGGCGGCGACCACTGCTCCATTCACACAGAGTGTGACGGGCCCTCCATTTTCATATGGGATGCTCAACTTTGATACAAACTTCTTCCTTACCTACTCCACCCTACAGAATATAGGCCTAGGGGAAAGGAGATCAAATGATCCCTTGCAAGGGTCCATGGGGGGACCTCATCCTCCTATAATTATATTCCTTACGGTGGGGATCACATACCTCCTCTGTCCCCCTCACTCGGTGGTTCTTTCCAACCACCCGTCAGGCCCAACAAAAACTACAACTTGTTTGCAGTAGGCATTCTAGGACCTTCTTCTTACACCACATCGATGGTTTCTATGTCATTCTCTTTGTTTGATGCATTTGATTATAACGATTTTTCGTCAGCTATCATCTCGGCCGGGGGAAACCCTGGTTTTGGACAACATAATCCTGTGCAGGGTTCTATTCCTACACAGGGGGAAAGTTCAGGAGCTTTCTCCTCACAAGGACTTTGGAATCCTTGGCAGGGATTAGTTCCCTCATTAGGGATGTTGACCAAGGGAAACCCCTTCCATGGTCAATGGAACACTGTGCAAGGCTCAATACCTATGCTCATTGGATTGGCAAGGGGCAACCCTTTCTAAAATCTTTGGAACACAACGCAGGGAGAAATACCTGCCCAACCCTCGACGTCCAATTATGGGAATCAACTGATGATGTCCCAACAAACGTATTTTTCATATGCTGTTTAAGGCCATGGTGTCTACCAGAACCCTGGCCAGCAACCCAACTTTTCTTGGAAACCTGGTGCCACTCAAACTCCAGGCTCCCTTTTTCTTATACATAGTACTCAGCCCAAACTACCATTTCTGGTGACATTACATTTTCTAGACTTGTCAAGTTTTCTTAATGACCCGATTTTTCATGATCTGCGTTGGCCCCCCATGCCGACTAAGTTTCCCTCAGATGTTCCGAAATTCGAAGGCAATCCTAGCGAAGACCCACGTGATCACGTAACAAATTTCCACCTATGGTGCTCGTCAAACTCGCTGCAAGACGACTCTATATAGTTTCACCTATTTCAACGCACTCTTATCGGGGGTGACACAAAATGGTACATCGAGCTTGACTGCTCAAGATTTTCTTACTTTAGTGATGGTTTTCCTAAACCATTTCCAACTACCTGTGAGATACGTTGTCAACACTGAATTGTTGGCCAACTTTGAGCAGACGAAGGTTGATCATATGTTGGATCACATCCGAGAATGGATGTGTCGAAAGAGTTTGATTAAGGTCCAGGTCCCATCGACATTCCCACTGGAGTGGCTTCTGAAGTATTTCTACCTCAGTTATCCAAGGACGTAGAAATGTCGGGAATGTTTTAAAAGGAGGAGGTGATAATGAAAGCACAACAACTCGAAATGATATACTCTCAGTCTAGTTTACTCTATGATATTCTTCCAAAAGTGCCATGGTCCATCCTTGACAAGGATAGAAAAAAGTCTTGACCACATGCCAATGGTATAGTTGGTTCAACACAAGCAAATTCCACTGATCAAATGTCAAATCAATTGCAACAATTGTTGATACAGTAGACAACGAACAGCCAAAACTCTGGTTTGGTTGTTCCCCCTCCGCAAACGTCGGACATACATGGTGTGCAATCGACGAACATGAAGGCCAACCAACAGCTTGAAGGGAATAATAAACAATGAAACAAGAAGGGTAAGGGGGATAAGAAACCAAAAAATAATGCTGGCGAGGCCAACACAAAGAAGAGGAAGTCAAAGTATCTGTGTAACCTTTGCACGGAAGACCATCTGACTCACTTGTGCCCTCAACTTGTGGAGGCCCATAAGTTATTGGCACAACAACAACTTTTTGTGTTAACGAACCCATTTCCACATAGGAAAAATATGAATCAAACCTCTTCGAGCGCGGATGGGGGAAGTCAGGGACCCCTTGCGTTATCTAGTAATCTCTTGGTCATGAACATTTATATGATGAAAGGTGACGCTTACATAACGACTAGAGCACACGATTACAGAATGCGGAAATCTGTTGAAAAGGGTAAAGAAGCCACAAACCCATCTGTTCCTCTCTATATTGAGAAGACGATGGGTGAAACAATGACACGCATCCCGAAAGAGTCGTTCAAGAAATCTTCTCATAATCAAAATGTGAGGGCTGCCCAGAATTACTCTATGGTGGAGGATTTGTCACAAACCCCTTGCACGATATCTACTTTGGAGGTCCTCTAGATCTTCCCTTCAAAGAGAAAGGTTATGTTGTCTGCTTTAGGATCTGTTGAGACTTGTAATGCAAGAATGATTATGCTTGATACGACTGACTTGAAACCTCATCTCCCTTACTACATTGCATTTCATATAGTAGTGTCTCACCCCATGAAATATTTTACTCAGAACATTTTCTGTACGGTGGTTGATGAGGGTGCCTCAACCTGTGTGACGTCATTGGTGTGTTGGAAGGCCATTGGCCAACCCGGTCTGTGTCTGTCACCTAATCTGCTTACTTCTTTCTACGGTCATTATTTCAGACCACATGGAATCATTCCTTCTTTCCCCGTGTAGTTAGGAGGAAAGATCGTGTGCATCGAAGTTGAAGTGGTCGATGCGCCTCTCGACTACAACCTTCTGATAGGAAGGAGTTGGACCTATGCAATGCATGCAGTGGTTGCCACAATTTTTTTGGGTCTTGTTGTTTCCACACGAGGGCTTAATTGTAACCATTGACCAATTGTCCTTCTTCAGACCTGACCCTTCATTGGGGGCATCCATGGTCCCGATGATTGATAACCCTCATCCTAACATCATCAACGTGGGGGTTGGTTTATGCCCACCTTTGATGGTTACTTTCGACTACCCACCTCCTTCTGGCAATGTCAAGATGATATCGACTACCCCCAACTAGCCTAGGGATGAAAATTTTCAAGTGTCGTCATTCCGTATGACTTACTTTCATGACCTGCGGACTCTTCCTTCCCCATTGGCCTCGATGGAAGGGACAAGGCATCCTGGCATGGCCATGCCCTTGTCCTTGATAGAAGTTTTGTACAATATTGTCCAACAAGCTTCAGCCGACCCCGATCTAACTCTGACACAAGAGTTAGATCTAGTTCTCGAGCCTATTTGGGATCAAGGTTCCCTTGCCAATACTAATTCTTTAGACTTGGTCTTGCTCCCAGATGAGGTGATTCTTGAGGAATTAACTCGCCTGTACAAACCCTGGGATGATCTCCATCACAGATCTTATTTTCTCCCGGATTTAATAAGAATAGAGGCAGGTGAATTATGACTGGAGACATGTCTTGTCATGTTAATCCTCTGGCTACGCACGTAGTTTATGCCGAGGGTAATATGGAAAGTATCACTGAAATGATACCTATTTATATCTCCAGAACCCCTGGCATCGTGGAGAATATTTTCATCAGAGCAGACTGATCCCTCGAAAAGATTTGAATCTATACAGATTTATTTAAGGAATTCCATGACGTTTTTGCCTGGTCTTACAAGGAAATGTGAGGCATTGATACAAGAATCATCGAACATGAAATAACTACTTACCCTGATGCTAAGCCGGTCCGACAGAATCTTTGTCCAGTGAATCCTCGGAAAGCGACAAATAATAAGGCTGAAGTGGAGAAACTTCTTAAATCCATTTTTATCTACCTCGTACAGTTGACGCAATGGGTGTCAAATCCCGTTCTAGTTAACAAAAAACAGGGTACGTTTTGTGTGTGTATGGAATTCCATGACTTGAATAAGGCATGTCCAAATTATAATTTCCCTAACCAATTTATTGATCATATTGTTGATGAATCCGTAGTATGTGAGGTCTTTTAATTCATGGATGGTTTCTCAGGATATAACCATATACATATCAAACCCGAGGACTAGCATAAGACAACTTTTATCTATCTGTGCGACACATTTGCTTATCATAAGATGCCTTTTGGCTTGAAGAATGTTGGAGCCACGTTTTAACATGCCATGTCTTTTGCTTTCCATGATCTTAGACACATAGTTGAGGCTTATCTCGATGATCTAGCATCACAATCTCGTAATAGAGTTGATCATCCCATGCAACTCCTACTAATCTTTGAACGATGTCGCTACTATTAGATTCACTTGAATCCTAACAAATGTAGTTTCTACATGACGTCAAGTTGTCTTTTAGGTTTTATAGTTTCAACAACAGGGATCATGGTCGATCCTCTGAAGGTTGAGGAAATAGTCTAGTTTCCTCCCCCATGCACAATTCCTTATCTTCACAACTTATAGGGGAAAGTGAACTTTCTACATCGTTTTATCGCAAACTATGTTGAGATCACTAAAGGTTTCATGTGTTTATTGAATAAGGGAGTCCCTTTCTATTGGGATGAATCTGCTCAATGCTCTTTCAAAGTGTTGAAACACACCCTAACTTCTTCCCCTCTACTTCGATCCCCCAGTTATAACAAAGATTTCTTATTATACTTAGTCGTTGAGTCGACCATCTATATGGTTGTGGTTCAAGAGGATGATCTGCTCGAAGAGCATGTGATTTATTACCTGAACCGGGGCCTGGTTGGGCCAGACCTCAACTATTCTCATGTTGAGAAGCTTGTGTTGGCAGCAGTGCATGATGTCCAGCGGTTCCATCATTATATCCTGCTTCGCAATCCCACCGTTGTTTCCATTGTGAATCCATTTCAATGTGTTGACACGATGTGTCATCACTAGAAATATTAGTAGATGGATTGTTATCCTCCAGGAATTTGACTTGGATTTTGTTCTGTGAAATCCAAAAAGTCACTGGTCTTTGCGGAACTTATCTTGGAACTTCCGGTCAATTCAGGTGATGTTATGCCTGAAGAATCTTCTATTAAAGGAGATCTTTTTCTGATCACATCTTCAGACCCCTGGTATGGATATATACTAGTCTATCTCCATACTTTGAAATTCCCCGCCTATGCTTCTCGCGATGAGCGTTGACGAATACGCCATCATGCATGAAACTATCTCATCCTCGATGACACTTTGTATCTTCGAGGTGTGGATTGCATTCTTTGTCGGTGCCTTATTCACAAAGAAGTGAAACTCATTCTTAATTAATTCCACACTGGAGCATGTGGTGGTCATCTGTCTGGGTTGGAAACATCCCAAAATATTCTACGAGCCGATTAATTTTGGCCTATGTTAATTAAGGATTGCGTCGAGTCTGTCAAGAAGTGCCACATGTGTTAGATTTTCTCCTGGAACATGAGGGATATTCTGCTCCCATGTTTCTTGTCATCGTTGTTGGTCCCTTCACCAAGTGGGGGATTGATTTTAATACATTCCACCCGTATTCATCTAGGGGGCATCATTATATCATCGTAGTAGTAGAATACTTCACAAAGTGGGTCAAATCTATTCCAATGTTCAATAATGATGGGGAAACAACAACACTCTTCATTTTTAACCAGATAATAGCTAGGTTTGACATCCCAAAGGAGATTGTCACTAACCATGGAAATCACTTCCAAAACAAAATTATGTCTGAGTTAACATCAAAGCTTGGGTTGATGCAAGAGCATTCATCACCCTACTACCAACAAGTAGATGGTCAGGTGGAAGCTCTGAATAAGTCCCTCAAGACTATTCTCCAGCGAACAATCAATTCTGCCAAGTCAAATTAGCATTTGATATTGTACTCGGCGTTATTGGCCTACCAAATTTCTGTAAAGACTTCCACCGGTTTCTCACCTTTTCAACTCATTTATGGGCTAGAAGCAGTCTTTCCTATAGTGTCCTAGATCCCGTCTTTAAAGTTGGCAGTAGAGTTATTGCCAGACACTTCACTGCTTGAGGAACATCTATTATATCTTGAGCAACTCGATGATCAACACTGTGATGCAGCCTTGGCCAATGAGGCTCACAAGAAATGAGTCAAGTGTCAATATGATCAGTCCATTTGTCCTCATATTTTCTCCGAAGGAGACCTTGTCCTAGTTTACGACCAAGATAAGGATCCCCTAGGGGCAGGCAAGTTCAAACCCATGTGGTTCAGACCTTTCATTGTGAAAGAGGTCTTAAAGAAGGGTTCTTATTGTCTGGTTGACTTTAAGGGAAATTCTTTGGTCGAGCCTAGAAATGGGCTCTAACTCAAGAAGTATTACTCATAGGTTGGTCGCCTTGGGTGACTTCTTGTACATATGCATAGTTCTTATACAACTAGTTTTTTGTCTTTTTTATGGGCGTGTCGTTATTTATGTTATCTTTTCCATTGTGGTAGATGTCAAGTGAATCGAATGTATTCTTTGGGTTCACATATGACGCTAACCACACACTTGGAGGATTTCTTTCATAGCTTGGGTGATTTTCACACCTAAAGGCCAGTTGCTATATTCTGTAGGTATATGTCTAAGTGATGCCACAAACAATGTCGCTGAGTACAGTGCAGTGATAGAGTTGCTTCATGGCGCTTTGTCTCATGGTATCTCTCATCTTCGAGTTTACTTATATGATTAGCTGGTTGTGTCCCAGTTAAATGGGGTTTACCGTGTTTATGATCCTACTTTACATCGACGATTCCTTAGGGTACATCTCTTAGAATGATGCTTTAATTACATTACTTATATCCATGTTCTTAAGAGATTAAATCAAATAACATATACTCTAGCTAATCAAGTATTAGATTGGCATGTTGCACACACATAAAAAGAAGCACACACATACACATGTACATACATTTGTAAAAATGTGATCCATAAGACATATAAAAATATGTATATATATATATATATATCTTGAAAAGTGTCAGAGTACATAGGTGGGCGCAAACGCCTTAAAAATAGTAATCCGGTATACATCATGGGGCTTATGCCCTAAAAAATATACAAAAAGTTCCCTTAGCACATAACATGTCCATCCTATCTAAGCTCGAGGCCTATTGGCCCTGCTGTAGTGAACAACGATGTTTTCCAGGTTCCAGAAGAGTTGGAACCAAGTCCGTGGCACCCCAACTACATGAGGCTTCATCGATGGAGGGAGATCCTCGATCTCGGCCATGAGAATTGCACGAGTGAGCGTGGTGAGGTTCTGCTCCACCCATCTCAACACTTTCTCAGCCTCTTCGGCTGGAGGTCCCCCTGCGGTTGCTGGTCCGCCGGGTGCTGCTGCTGGTAATGCCTCTAGTCGAGGATGTCGCCTAGTCCTCAAGAAATTTGTCGGGTGCGTAGGTCCCACATCTGTACATAATAGATACATAGTTGTCAGATACTCTAATACACATAAAATCAATATATATAAAAAGAAACTAAAAATTAAATAAATTTAAAAACAAACGTACCTATCTCTCCTCTCTCCTCTCTAGGAGGTACGGGCATGTCTGGATCCCTAGAAAAGTTGATTTTGACATAGGGGTAGTCCTCTATCCGTGGAATCTATCGTTCCCACCAGTCAAAAAATGTGTCATCGAAGGCCTCTATGGTCCTTCCTCACCCCTGGCTTGGTAGCAATGTTGCCCATCTACACACTACTAGGAAGGAGGCGACATGCCCCCACACTGTCTCTCTCAGACTGAGGCTGGGTACCCTCTCAAAGAAGAGTGAGCATAGAATAATACCGAACCCAAATTTCTTGTTTCTACGCTCACGACACTCAGTAAGATGCCTCTTCATGCAAGTAAGCATGGTCATGCTCCAGTAAAAAATGCATGCATCAAGGCACTGCATAGCACAATACATGTGTGCCTGTGAAGCCTAATGGACAACTGTGGATCCAGTGATCCACCCAATGAATAGTAAGATCACCTTCAGTGATAGGTTGGTGATCTTGTTGATGGGCACTTGAGAACCTACTTTCTCAGTTCCTGCCTCAAAGTGCATACCAATGTAGTCGATGATGTTGAAGGGCCTAGAAGGAAACATGTGCAGGTTGACTAGTTCCCCTCTCCTCAAGAGTCCATTCAAGAAGTAAATGTACTCGGTTGTTGGACTCAACGACTACCCCTTAATCATGAACGCCTCTACGTCTGGCTGCCAATAATCCACCAGGGCATTCAGAAGCCTTGGTTGTGCCCTCATAAGCGGACACTGGTAGAACTTCCATAGACCACATTATTTTAATGCGACAATGGCAACAGGGTCCTCATCGACCAATATATCAATATCCTCATTCTCCCTCTCTCTCTAGTGGACATACATCCCGTCACATGACAAGTTCAAAGGGGAGTTAACTCTTGACTTTTTTTAATTTTTTCACACTTTTGAGGGTGTACACGGGTTGTTTTGGACACAGTCGCGTACATCCACATGCATATTGTTTTCTGCCCGTGGATGTACGCAGGCTGTCCTTGGACAACCTGCATACTCATAGGGCCACCCTTTTTTAGGAGGGTGCACCCCCCAAAAAAACTAAAAAAATGCATAATTGAAGAATATAAATGAAAGAGGGATGAGTTTATACTTACTTGGTCCGAGTAGAAGTTTGTTTTGTCCTGTGAAGTTCCCATAATCAACTCTTTTAGCAAAGGGTTCCTTTTTGTCTTTTGGTTAAATTTCAAATTGCAATGGTGAAAATGAGCTGTCAGCTTCTATTTATAGACTTTTTTTGGCCCTTTTTGCCACTTTTTTGAACCCTTTTGTTGTTTTTTCTGGCTTGAAAATCATTTAATGTGGTTCTTGAGTTTCTTAGTGGATGTTATGATGCACTTTGCTTTTTGGTTTGATAACTTTTGGGAGATGGGTCACTTTTAAGGGTCCTTTGGTAAAAGTCATTTTTTTCAAATTTTTGCATATAAGATAGGATTCCACTTCCACTTTTTGAATCTCGTTGCCTTTTCCACTTTGCCATAGGATCAATCCCACTGAAGCATGAGACAGAACCATCATTCCTGTTTTATAAGTTTCGTGATTAGGTGGTAGATCCTACCTCTACATGGATGCCTTAGATAGATCCTTATTGCATTTTGGCATCCATCCTGTCTCTAATGACTTTAGGCTCAGGAGTCCTTGCTAGTCCTGTCATGATTACGAGATTGAGTTGCATTCGTCTGATGCAACATTACTCTTGGACTCACCCTTGGGACTCCCAAAAAATGAGCATACTTTGTTGTTTTTCAAGCTCACTTTGAAATCCGAAATCAACATCTGACGAGACTATATTTATGCTTTTCAACCTTGTCTGGATTAATTGAGAAAAGTGATCTCTTGGAGTCTTCTTTAAGCCGTTTTCAAACTCTATAAATATGAAAAGTTTGTCGAGTGATCTTGTTTCCCTTCATGATCGCAAAACTAAAACTTGAAGGCACATTTGTCCCGCGGTAGTTTACCCCTTTTTCGGTCCAGATGGTCAATTGTACGAATAAAGGTATACTCTAGGAGCTTTGGTTCGCTAGAAGAGTATTCTGAGGTATAAGTTAAACCCTTTTTCGAGCTTGAGGGACTAAATTTATGAAAAGGGAACATTATCCTTGGTTTTGGTTTATCACCTTTTTCGGGCCTTGGAGATTAATTACGAAAAAGGAACCCCCAGGGAGTCCATAGTTAAG
This sequence comes from Picea mariana, assembly GCA_032191745.1. Classification (NCBI taxonomy): domain Eukaryota; kingdom Viridiplantae; phylum Streptophyta; class Pinopsida; order Pinales; family Pinaceae; genus Picea; species Picea mariana. The sequence continues at coordinate 21,433 of JASDQU011177839.1, forward strand.
CTCTTTTCAGACTCCCTAAAATTGAAAAGATCGTCGAGTGACCTTGTTCCTTCACAGTCATTAAATTGCTCCAGAAGAACATATACTGGCATGAGTTTACCCCTTTTTCCGGCCTGTGGATTATGGAGGAAAAAGGTACACCTCGGGATATTCGTCTCGCCAAGAGTGTTCTCCTCAGTAAATATTATACTTTTTCAAGCTAAGGAGACTAAATCCAGAAAAAGGTCATGAGTCCATAGTTAAGATCTTTTCAAACTCCTTAAAATTGAAAATATTGTCGAGTGATCTTTTCTTTGTCACACTTGTTAAAATGTTTTTGACTATACATCTTTTCGGTGTTAGTTTATTCCTTTTTTGAACCGACTAGACTATTTCTGAAAAAGGTACCCCAGTGGAGTCTTCTTTTACGTTTTTTCAAACTCTCTAAACGTGAAAAAACTACTAAGCTTACTTTCTCTGGGCTCGTGAAAAATACATTGAAGGGGGTTTCATCGTGTCTTGCTAATCTCATGTGCATCTCTGCGTATTTGGCCTAATGCCGACTCCATGTTGCTCTCAACTGAACCTTTGAAGTATGCCTTATATGCAATCCTTGTATCACTTTGCCTCTGCGACCTGACACCTTGACCCATGGAAAAATTTTCCCCGAGTGTCCTTTTTGTGCACATGTCTGCTTTCTTTGAGAATTAGTGTGTTCCTTGCACTTGGAACTAGTATTGTTGTGACACTCGTTCCTCCTTTGTAGCGTAACATTCTTTTATTCTTTTTCAATCTTTTAAAAAAATTGAAAAGACAAAAAAATAAAAAAAACCTAAAAAGAGGGGATGGGAAATATATATTCTTTTTTGGCAACACAATGAGTCACCCTTGGAAAAAGCACATCCTTACATATGTTTCTCAAGATTTGGGATATAATATGACCTTATGAAGTTGTTCTCGCTACATAGAGTTGTGTCCTCCTCCATTTGGTTACTCTTCCAAACACGTGGAGAGTTTGTGTTGCCTCCTGCATCGTGAAATTATGTCAATGTCATGATGCCTAAGTCTGATCATATTTCATGCTCTTGTATAAGGGAAGTTTCACCCATCCTGAGTCATCCTTTTTGCAGTTTGTCTCTTGTCCTCATGCCTGACCATCCCAAAAGTCTAATCAAGTCCTTGTTTGAAATCAATGAATTTTTTTGCCTGATCATCAAGATCGTCTTGTCTTTTCCTAAGGAGCCATTGAAGACCTATGGGTAGTGAATTAGTACACTCACATTAAACTCCTACCCGAGTTTTGAAGATCTTAAAGTTGTTGCTCGAGCTCTGAATATCTCATCTCCAACCATCATGCATTATTGACTTCTTGAAGATGGATATTATACATGTATATATTTGATTTTGAGATGTAGATCCGTTGTGTATTGCTCACGGCTACACTTTATATAGTTATATTACATGGCTCTATAGTGTATTTGATTGGCAACCATGATTTATTTAATCTCGAGCAGGGTTATGCTCGCCTTGGAGAGACAATTTTTATTTTTGCAGATGGCACCTCCCAAACTCTGGTCCCGGGCTCACTCGTTACATACGTTGGCCAAGATTTTGTAATGTATTTTGGCCATCAGATGGTCTTCTGACCTCACACATTAGGGGGCATCTATTATAGTTGTAAATTTCTCTACATATTCATACCTGGTATTTGGCCCTCTTACTTGCATTTTTTGTCAAGCCATCACTAAGTTTCTCTTCTAAAAAACTCATTTTTTGAAGATGTACGCACCCTACACCAATACTTCCCATGTGCATACGTTTTTTGCACCACTACAATTCACGTATGTATGCATGTTTCACCACTACAACCCGCGTATACTTGCAAAAGTTTCAAAAAATAAAAAGTTGTAAGCAATTCGTCAAGATTACGGGCTATTGGGTAGTTTCCCAACTAATCCATCGCCTATAGCCCATCACCCAACCGAATAAACATCCTTTTGTCATATAAAATGAGGTGTTGGGGTCTCATTCCACATATAGACATAAGAATAGTGAAACTCTGCCCCCCTCCTTGCCCCAAAGCCATGTTGTGAGAATTGCCTCAGAATTCCTCATTTTTCCCTTTTTCCTCCATCAAAACCCATTCCATTTCCCAAGAAGAAGATTGAGAGGATAAAGATACACAGAGGTGCACTTGGAGCTTGATGAAGAGGAGCCCGGACTAGGTTCAAGGAGTAGTAGCTGACTTTGGTTGTAAGTGATCATTGTATTATCAATAAAAGAAGAACTTTTCGTGTCCCAAAACATGATCTGTCAAATGTTTGCATTTGTTTTATGTTTTTATTCTAACATCTAACCTTTATTTATGTATGAAATGTATGCTTGTATCTTTCTGTTTGTCTGTCTTTGAATGCAGGCCAACCTTGGGAAGATGTTTGCAGTCAACGAAGCTATTGAGTGCGAGAGGATCAACAACAGGTGCGGAGTAAAGGTACAGTTACCAGATCCTTATCATTTTACTTTTCTTGCATAAGTCTTGGTTATGTTTGGGGTAGTTATAGAAGTAGGAGAATTTTAAATATTTATTGATCTACCTACATTGTAAACCCTGGTGTAGCCATAGGGGGGTTTTTCCTGCTAGCACCTGAAAAGAAAAAATAAGTTATCTCGGGAAGCACCTTTTACTTATGTTAGTGGTAAACTACTGATGAAGATTTCAGGTGTCAAGGTATGAAAATTAATGGTTGTCTTCATGAAAAAAATTGTATACTATAATTATTTGAACTAAACTTGGGTTAACGATGGACAGGCGGCCACTATCGTGACATATAGAATGATATCACACACAAGTATTTCATTCTCCAATATAGTTGGGCCAGTTGAGGAGGTGGAATTTGTTGGTCACCTAATCGTTCATCTGATTCTAATGGTGTCTCGACACCCTCATGTTTGACATCTGAATGAAGAACAAGTATTTCTTTTTATTCCATTTCGAGCATATAGCTTAATATAAGTAGTATTTGATTGAACTGACATTGATGCTGTGGTGGGTTTTGCAGTCAATAACTATACACTTTCAGAGTTACATGGAAAAAGTGGTACTAGTGATAACTATGGGTTCGGAAGTGATAAGGGATCTGAAACATTGTGCATCAATTTTATGGAAGCTTTCCACTGCATGAAGCAGATGACCATTGCAAGCTAATCTGTTATACAAGATTTTTGCAATGTAGTTTTTCTCTTAGGAGTTTACAGTTAACTCTTCAAGATGAGGCTATGGATTCAAAATGAACATATAACTATATTTAATTGCTAGATATAATTACATGAACATAAACTATGGATTCAAAATGCACAGATAGCGATATTTGATGGCATTGGCTAAATGTTCTACCTTTTGTTTTGTTTTTTGGCTGGAATTCAACGATGTAAATCTTGAAAAAATCGCTATGTTTTGTTGCTTAAATTGCATTTATGAATGCATAAATGGATTCAGCATGCTGAAAAAACCTTGAGGCACTTGGATTATACAAACTTGGCCACTCAAATCTGCAGATCCAACCATTCCTCACCGGATTTTGAGCAAAATCAAACATAATTTTTTTCCATAAAACCGTAAAAAAGTAGAACGTTTAGACTACACAATTAATTACATGAACATCCATACACGACATGACAAAACCTGTAGCTAGTCATTTAAATTTGTGGCACAATATGTTTGTGTGCATTAGTGGAACAATATGTTTGTGTGCAGATACACCATACAACCGACCCCAACAATCGCTAGCACCATGATTGGGATCCATTAACACAACATGCCAAAACCTAACTGGGGACTTTGAAAATTTTAATCAAAATGCTTTAGAATAGTCTGTTGCTTTAACTCTACTAAAAATCAAAATTATCCATTAATAATCGCATAGCTTTACTCGCTCCAATACATTGCTTCTTTGCAGCTCCCCTTGTTTGGTTTTTGTAGAGGAAAATAAATGTCAACAAATTACCATTATAATCAAATGGGCATGTCTTAATAGTCCACATTGAAGGCATAGAGGGACTATGGTGATCGATAATTCATTGACTTTATATTAATATGTCCTTTGACTATAAATTTTCACATCATGTGTATTGTTCGAACTATAGAACTAAAAAAAATATTTTTTATATAATAAAATAAACCTTATATGTCATCATCTCATTGGAGAATAGATTGGATGTCTTATTTCTAGCTTCGATATTCCTAATGTTGTAAATGTTTAAATATCCAAAGTTTTGACATCAATTCTCTTTTTTAATTTTTTAATTTTTATTGAAAAGTTTACATACCGAAAGTTCTGAGCATCGACGCTCTTTTTTATTTAATGTTTTTATTATTTCTATTTGTATTGAAATGTTTACATACCGAATTTTTTTAGCATTGACACTCTTTTTGAGGTACTTGAATAGTCTTGAAAACTTAAATGTTTACATAGCGCGAGGCCCTTAAATACGCTCGACAAATTAATGTTTGCATAGCGCGAGGCCCTTAAACAGGACTGACAACCTTAAATGTTTATTTACATAGGCTTATCATAGTACATTTTTCCTCGAATTTTTCCATACAATATTGCAGTGAATTTGGACAATATTGTTGTCCACCTCCACTCGCATAACCATCATATGTTTCATACTTCTTCTATGATTGGAATGAAATTTAGTCATGATTGAAGATACGTATATTGTTTACTGGTTTTTTGGTTTCTTCTTGTTCATTGGTTCATTGGTTCGTCGATTGCTGCTTCTTGTTGTTTGGTTCGACTTTGCAAGGTTGAGGTCCTGCACCTGCAGTTGGACATGTTGGTTCTTGTTGGTTTCTTTTGTTTACTTCAACTTTGCAAAGGTTGGGGTCCTGCACCCGTAGTTGGAGTTGTTTCTTCACTTTGCAGGGTTCAAGTCCTAGACCCACAATTCGATCAACACTTCTGTTGTTCATCGTTGCTGAGTAAGTTTCGATACCATAGTTTCATTCGTATTCGTTCTTTGATGTTTATTGCTTGCAGTTTGCAAGTAAGAATGTTTAAGTATTTCCACTTTCATGGCCATCATATGTTTCATATTTCTTCTATGCTTGGAATGCAATTTGGTCATCATTGAAGATACATATATTGTTTACTGGTTCACTTGTTGCTGCTTGTTCGTTGGTTCATTGGTTCATCGGTCACTGCTTGTTGTTTGTTTGAACTTTGCAAGTTTGACGTCCTGCACCTGTAGTTCGACTTGTTGGTGCTTTCTCACTGGTTTGTTTCTTGCTTATTGATTTTTTTTGCTTCAAATTTGCAAGGTTGGGGTCCTGGACCGACAATTGGAGCTATTTTTTTCATTTTGCAGGGTTCAAGTCATGCACCCACAAGTAGACTTGCGGTTTTCTCGTTGATCATTAACGAGTAAGTTTCAATAGCATACTTTCATTCGTATTTGTTGTTTATTATTCATTGTTGGAATTTTTCAAGTAAGAATATGTAAGTATTTATTCATCATTCTTATCCTGCAGACTTTCCATAGAGGTTGGCATATCTTTTTCTCCTGCTCTTAAATTTTCCTTTGATTTTTTCCCGAGGATCTGCACTATGTGCATGCCAATGTCGTGTGCACAACTCTGATTTTCATTTTTTCTGGCATTGCAAATTTTGTTCCTTTGTCGTGTGTGACAAAGTGGAAATCTAGCGCCTATCCCATACCTGCCTATCCCATACGGGAATCAGACCCATGTCTTTCGCATGAAAAATACGATGTCAAGATTGTTGCCTTTGCAGGATGTTCTTGTAGAAGAAAATTGTAGGTAGGTGTAGAATGGCTACGTATGGTACAACGGTGCCTAGGCTACACCAAAATTGCACAAACTTGGTATATCTTTACCTCCTACTCTTAAATTTTACTCCATTTTTTTCTCCAAACTCTGAACCATACCTACATGCCTTTGAAAAATGTTCTTGTAGAAGAAAAAAGATGCTGAGATGGTGCTAGCAAGAGAAGTATTCCATTGATTTCAAATTGCAATATTCAATCTCTATGCCGCTCAACATGAAACATTTCAAACACAATGAATGTTTTATCAAATGCATCACACCATTTACATCTAGACGAAATCATTATCATTCTAGGATACTTTAGTGTTGACATGCTACAAAATAATGTCATAACAAAACAATTGGAAAACTACATGTGCAATTACAATGTCCACTTTCTTTTGGTTAATATAAAACATGTACAAAACTCACTTATTGACCATATATGGTGAAATCTACCCATATCACAATACAACCTCTTTATCTTGTACACAGATTGGTCTAACCGCGATGCAATTTGTCTTCTACTTGAATTATGAAATATACATCAAAGATATTACAAATTGTATTTCCATGTCTCAAAGCATATCTGGATACTTTGTTGCACAAACCAAATCATTCAGCTACAACCATCCAACTTCTTAATATTTTTTGTCTTGTAATATATTTTGGCCAGGAAAAATTCTATATAATCATAACCATGGATCAAGAAAAAGAAAGGTTCATGCTTCTAACTCTCTTTTATTCTATTCCTTTGCTTCTCATTTACTGTATGTACATATAACTTGTTTTCCCTTTCATACCATCTTACATTCATGTTCATTGTATTTTGTGTGTTCCAACATTGAAAGAAACACAATAATTGGAGAAGACCAAGGACCCTTTACCACAAATGTAGAAGAGGAGATACAAAGTTGCATGCTTATACTCTTATTGCAAATTCCATTGTTTTGTATTTCATTTATTGTCCGTATATTTGTTCTATTTCTTTGCACCTAATTTATTGTATGTAGATACCACGTATCTTCCTACACAATAACTTATCTTCATGTCAATTGTATTCTCTATGCCACTACATTGAAATACATAGAACTATATTTATTTGTTTACCTGTCTTTCTACATACCAACTTACCTTCATGTCCATTGTTTTTTATACAATATTGCTACATTGAAAGAAACAGATTAGTTGGACAAGAGGATGAAATCTTATATGCCACAATAGAGGAACCTGAAGTACAATCTTCGAAAAGGTATGCCAATTGTGATGGTAAATAAAACACACAAAACAGTAGGTGGATAAAATATTGGACTAGAAAACGATGATTTGGCAACAATGGGCCTTGTTGACATTTCCCGATTCTGAACATTTCCCTCCCCATTTCTGTTTTCTTATTCTCTATTGTCCTTTTTTTCCATCTTCTATACTTAGCCAAATTCCCTTTCTTTTCCCCCTCTACTTTCGCTTTCTGGTTGCTTTGCTTAGTCATTTCTCTGAAAATATCTAGGTGTGTGAGTTGGAGGACTCACATGTTCACATTTATACTCATGCTTCTATATCACGAGTCCGACCGACAACTTCCTCATTCCATACTTAGCCACTTTTGTGATCACAGGTTCCCAGGCTAGAGGGCTCAAAATTTCGCCTCTAGCTTCGGGGGTTTCGCTATATATAGATTGGTCGCTGGACTCCCCCATCATGCCATGTTCTGTGTTACACATTTTTCCCGTCAAAAATTATGAGGCATACAATTTGACCCTTGATTCCTCATGTTTCCTGAGTATCCCTTGACACCCTTTTTCATATTCCATCTCCTTCGAGCATGTATGTGACATTCATAACAATTATGGAAAATATACAATGCATATGCCTATTCATTCCTTTTGATGTTCATGTATACATGCTTGCAGCAGAAAAAAGTTGGACTAGTGACATGGGAATGAGCAGTCAATCATCACAAACATCAACAAAATGACAATGCCAAAGGTAAAGATTCATACATTGTGCTCTTGATATGTTTACCAAACAAATATCCTGAGCTATTTATTCATCTATGCCATGATAAATATGTTGATGTCATCTGCAATACATACTTTTTAGTTCACAAGAAGTATCGACTAGCACAAGTGAAATGCCGAACACAGTGCAAGTTTCGCAGACTAAGAGGTCTGGTTACAAAAATTTGGCCTACATACTTCATCCAAGTTGTGCATATGTATACATTTATGCCAGGAAAAAAAGAAAACAAAAAAACAATGCAGACCACCATTCACATTACTTTCCCTGTGCAAAAAATGTCATCAGGTCTAAAATTATAACACCCAATATACTATCGATAGAAGTCTTGAACAACCATTGAACTGGACAAGTGTTCATCGAGGACATAATGGTCGTTTATAGCACCTACTTGGACAAGGCAAACAAAACTAGATGCATTGTGCATGCGGACATGACAGACAAGGAAGCCATGATGATCGTCACACTATCTATCCCTACACAACTTGTCCAGAAACATGCAGAAAAGATCTTTCCAGGTAATGGGATACCCATTACAAATTTTAATAAATTTCTGAAAACAATATATGACCGTGGTGATTGTGATCGGATTATATCGCTCAACGATACAAGTATTGTGGAAAAAATTCTTGAGATTAGTTCAGAATATTGTTTCATACCGGACACAACGATCAGGAAAATTGCACAGAGCAACGACACTTACCTAATCAGAACCATTGGTGCAGCTGCCACACTCGCAAGAGAGTCAAACAACGACAAGGAAATGTATCATTCTCCCTATCCAGTTTTGTCCTTTTCTTTCACATGTTCATATATTTCAGTTATGTTACACAAGTATTACACTATTCCATGTTGCAGTTGCAATTGTTCGACACCTATTCAAATTTGTTTTCCTTAATGGAAAAACAATTTCATAAAGGGAAATTTCCACTTATGCTCTTAAAAAATATAACAAAGAAAAGAGATGTTAAGGAAAGGATCTTTCCCACAACCCAAGCAACATAAGTAACATAATTTCAAACAGACACAGTACAGGATCTCAAGAAACTAACTAGCTCCACAACTGTTGTGTGTATACATCTACAATTCCATCCACACTTTGCTCATAAAAATTGCCTTGACCAATTTTTTTCAGTTTCTTTTGTTGTGCAGTTGTATATTATATTGTTCAATATATTAACTACTATGCTCATGTGCCCAGGTTGAGGGTGTTTTGGTTGCAGCGAATGCGTACTTGACCCCCTTCGAGCCTGTATGTGCCAAATGCAACTCTCCTACTTCTACCTCTGCTTTCATAAATGATGATAAAATTGATTTTCTATGATGTAGTAAAAAATGACCTTACATATATAGGCATTGCCTCAACGTTTCCATCTGAACCATCAACAACACAATCATACACAAGTTGTGCTTCCTGGGTTAGCAGAATTGTCATATGAAGTATACCTACAAAAAAAATCAAACAATGTATACATGATATGCGACTTTAAGATCCATAGAAAATTGACATTAAATGAGGACAATGCCATACAACATATCGACTGAGCCAAAAAAAATAAAATCATATCAAGCGTTGGCAGGAAACAAAACAATCTTATGTGTATCTGTCCATGCCACCCATTGAGGATATGAATAGAGTCTTGCAGTGCCATGGAAAATTGAATTGGAATCACATAAGATTGTTCAGTTCAGGAATGAGAAGCATGAGGAAAAACCCCATACAAAGTATCTGAATGTGAATAAATTAGGTTCGTCCTTTGAACTGTCAAAATGACTTGCTCCTCTCAACGAAACCATCAAGCATTTCCAATAATATTGGAAATTTAGCATTGTTAGAACTGGTAATGATAGAACATAGTACTATCATAAAAAAATGTTCATAGTGATCTTGCTTCATGGTAAAATAGTAATCGACAAATTTTCTTGGTGCCCATTTGGGGATTTGGTTATAGCTGGGATACAATGCCCAATCTCCACTGGTTTTCTGCTGTCTTGTGTTTGGAAAACTTTTGTTCATGTTCTTGCATGTTGTAGTTCAAGGTTCTCATGGGCCCAGTTTATAAATTATGGTTGGATGATACATTCAGGATCTTAACAATTTTTCTATGATCTTAAAGTATATACAAGACCTACTTTGCCTTCTAATGTAGGCTGTGTGAAGCAAATGTAATATGTAGATCTTTTTAGCACATTTACTTGATCAATGAAATTACCAAAATTCATCTTCAGAAATATTTTGTAATAAAAGGATATATATTATGTGAAGTCCAATGGAACTATAATATCAACCACACAAAATTAAAATTAAAATTCGTCTTTGTTATACTTACGATGAAGTTGACAGTACAATAATTTTACTTGAACATCCCAAACTTGATTTTCCTCTGGCTTTTCGATGCTTCTCTTATGAAAACACATCTTGGAAAGTATAAGCATGACTCACTTTATCTATTCCTTGATTGAAAATCTTGTTCACCCATTTAATGCACTTTATAGTTACTGTTAAAACCATCAATGGGGCTTTGTTAACACGAATTCCCACTTTCGAAAATGGCCCTACCCTTTCTTTTTGCCCTCTACTTTCCCTTCCTGGTTATTTAGTCATTTTTTGAAAAAATTCTAGGTGCACGGGTTGGCAGATTCACGTGTTCATATTTCCACTGATGCTTTTATATCATGATTTCGACTGACCGTTTCCCCGTTCCATATTCAACAAATTTTTGGATTGCAGGTTCCTGGGTAGGCGGGCTCCACATTGCGTTTCCATTTTTTTGCCTCCTGCAAACAACACTCAAACTTCCCCAATCTACAAATTGACAACCAAATTCCCCTTTCTTTTTCTCCTTTACTTTCACTTTTTGGTTACTTAGTCATTTTTCCGAATATGTTTCATGCTTTTATATCATGAGTCCGACCAACCGCTTCCCCATTCCATACTTGGCCATTATTTCCATTGACAGTTCCCGACCAGGCTTGCTCAATATTGGGCTTCCATTCTTCTGCGACCTACAAAAAACACCCGAGGTTCTGTGATATAAAAATTGACCACCGAAGTCCGTCATTATTCCATGTTCCGTGTTACATATTTTGCAGTCAAAATTTTAGAGACACACAATTTTACCATCGGGCCCTCACATCTCCTGAGCATAACTTGTGACCCTGTTTTGAAGCTCGACCGATCGCTTTCCATACCTGGCCATTTCTTGGAATCTCTTTCGCGGGTTGGAGGGTTCACGAAATGTCCAATTCTTAATCATTCTTCGCCTACCCTTCCACCTTCGCACTTCTTTATAGATATGCAATTGTTAAGCTTCAATGCTAATAGCTCATCCTGCAGAAACCGTTAAGATTGTCATTATTGTCTGAAAGGCTCAAAGAGATTTGTCATTAATATGAATTAAACCAAGATTTACGAAGGGTTGTGTTATCCCTTCCGAGTTTTCATTTCAAGCATCATGGAATCTCTTCCGCGCGTCGTTCAGTTGACGGCTTCACGAAATATCCATTCCTTAATCGCTCTTCATCGTCACTGCCACATTCACACTTTTTTTCTAAGTATGCAATTAGTAATATTTATGGTAACAACTCATTATGCACGAACCATAGATATTGTCATTGATCAACGAAAGGCTCAAGGAGATCTCCCATTGATACACATTAAACCAAGATTTGTGGAGGGTTATATTATCCCTTTCAAATTTTTATTTCAAGCATCATCTGGAGAAAACATACATCCTCGTTAACTTATGGCAACAATTCGACAACAGTTCTATCTAGATATAGTAAACACCTTCGAGCATGATGACCATAACTTCTAGTGGTCCAGGGCATATTCTTACTACTCATCTCCTTCCACCCAGAAGAAATTAAGGAGATGGTCCCTTGGTGCCCCGAGAGATATATTTCAAGCGAACAAATTCCAAGGAAAACCCCTTGCTTAGACAATCCACCCCTCTGCGTTGATGGCTAACGCAGAGGTTGATGTGGTCGATTTCGATTTGGAAGAATATGACTTGATGGACGATGATACGACGATGGATGATGGTAATGAAAATGTTTTTCCCACTCCTGCGCCCAAATTGAAATCCACCATAATGGGGGGAACTTCCCGGCTCAGCCATGGCGGCCCTGACAAGACCAAAGGAAGGGGTTTAAGAAAAGAAACTGACGTTGAACAAAATAGCCTCTTTGCAGCTCGAGAGTTTGGATATCTCGGCTCGGATGGTGGTCCTCTCCCTTAGAGATGTATCCTTTCCTTTCATTCTTACGGTTTGGATTTGTCCCCAGTGCAGCCTGTGTCCATGAAGTATTTGACTGTAAGAAAGTGGTCTCTTGGTGCACTGAGAGATATATTTCAAGACAAAGAATTATTCAATTGCAGGACAACTCTCCTATTCTCTAGAGATACAATTAACATTTTAGGGGGTGATGACCAAAAATCCCAATGGTGCAAGGCATATTCCTACTACGCATACCCTTTTGCCTAGAATAGAGTAATTTGGACCTCTGGAATTGCTCGTGCAACCTATGTACCTCAAGTATTTGCCTCTAAAGAAGGGGTCTCTTGGTCCCCTTCCGCCTAGAACGAAGTAATTTGGACTTCTCAAATTGCTTGTGTAGGTTGTACTTAAAGTCTTTGACCGTAAGGAGGTAGTCTCTTGGTGTGTCCTCAGTTTCAGTTTTGGGATCTTCTACTTTCCCTACAATGTTTTTTCTCTTTCTCCTCACGGGAATCTTGTGAGAACTATTAATTTTACCGCAAGGAGGGTTCTTATCTCTTCCTGCATTTGAATAATTCTGGGATGATTTCTTACTGGGGTGGGCTATTGGAGCGATGCTGTAGGATTTCGTACTCTTAGCAGTAGTGGCCGGGGATTGGAAACTCTTCTCAAAGGGGCATTTTCCCTGTTATTTGTATAATTTAGTGGTGCATTGCAATGTCTCTAGGTCTCCAACGTGAGGAGTATGAGTTTTTTTTACCTATTTCAAGCCAAAGAATTATTCCATTGTGGAACCACTCTCCTATTTTATTGTCACCTCAGGTCTTCTGCAAGATATTGAGATTGTGGCACCCAACATTGACCTTCCTAGGAGAAGACTACAAGGAGTTTCTAAAAAAGCATGGTAATCATTTTTTTATGCATGTTCAAGAGCTTTTCAATGGCTTTTGCATGTTGTCACACTAGATGGACAACACATAATCATATGCATGTTTTTTTTTTTAGCCCCTGTACCTGTATTTATGACAAATATGTTCAATACTTTGGTGCAAAGAACTCAGTCCAATGTCTAAGGATAAATATATATTTCCCACTATTTTTTTTTAAGATTTACTATTAAAAAAATTGTCTTGGAATCTTGGTTGGTGCTTCTTTGCTCGATTTAACACCTTTTCTCATTTGCATGATTCAATAGTCTCTTGATTCTTAAATATTGTATTGGCTCAAGTAATTTGATCTAATATGGAGCATTGAACAATTATATGAAAATGCATTGTGTCGATCCCATGAGGCTTCTATAGAAACATACATGAATTTCAGACAGTTTCAAACCAAACATTCAATTGTATTCGTAATGCAAAGAGAACATAACAACACTCATTCACGATGCGGGAGTTGGGGCCCCGCCCAAGAAGTTTCGTTTTCATCTCAAACTTGATAATAAAATGATCTCGTATTTCTATTTCTCTTCCTTTATTCCTTTACTCCAAAAGGAAACATTTTATTAGTTGTCTATCCCCTGGCCTCTATTTGAGCAATTTTACTTTATTAATGAAATTACCAAATTTATTCTTCACGAATATTTTGAAAAAATAAATAGAAAAAAATGATATATGGTAGCTGAAGTCCAATGGGGCTATGAAATCAACCAAAATTTTAAAATTCAAAATCGTCATTGTTATACTTACGGTCAAGTTGACAGTACAATAAGTTTATTTCTAGATATGCAATTATTAAGCTTTAATGCTAACAACTCATCACGCAGGGAGTTTAATATTTAAAATAATATTTCAAGGAATTGAACAATGTATCAAGAATATAATTAATCCCACAAGTTGCAATAAAAACAAATCTTTATCAAAGCATTTACTCACACCCTTTTTAATGGTACAAGCACAATAAAAAATGAGTAAGTGGATAAAATATTGGACTAGAAAATGATGGTTTGAGACCAATTCCCACTTACGAAAATTGCCCTTCTTTTCCCTCTTTTATACTTAACCAAATTCCCCTTTCTTTTTCCCCTCTACTTTCTCTTTCTGGTTACTTAGTCATTTTTCTGAAAATATCTAACTACGCTGGTTGGCAGACTCGTGGGTTCACATTTGCACTCATGCTTTTATATCACGATTACGACTGACCGCTTCCTCATTCCATACCTAGTGAATTTTTCGATCGTGGATTCCCAGGCAAGCGGTCTTTAGATTGCACTTCCATTGTTCTGTGACCTGCAAACAACACTCTGACTTCTGCGATATACAAATTGACTGTTGGATTCCCACATCAGCCCCTCTTCTGTTTTACACATTTTGCACTCAAAAGTTATGATACATACAATTTGACCGTCTGGGTCTCACGTCTCTTGGGGAACCCTTGTCACCCTATTTTGAAACCCATCCATCTGATTTCCATACTTAGCCATTTCTTGGAATCTCTTTCATGAATTTTCGGGTTAGCGAGTTCATGAAATATCCAATTCCTAATCATGGTTTCCTGTGTCTGCCACCTTCGCACTTCTTTCCAAGTATGAAATAACTGAGGTTTAATGCTAAAATATCACCATCAAACAACCGTAAATATTTTCATTAATGAGTAAAATCCTCGAGGAGATAGTCACACTAACTATCCCTACACAACTTGTCCAGAAACATGCAGAAAAGATCTTGCCAGGTAATGGGATATATATTACAAATTTCAATATATTAGCGAAAACGAGTCCGATCGACCGTTTCCCTATTCCATACTTAGCCACTTTTTCGATTGTGGGTTCCTGGATATGCGGGCTCAACATTGCAGTTCCATTATTCGACGACCAACAAACAACACTTGAAATTCTATGATATACAAACTCACCAATGGACTGCCCCATCATGCCCTCCTTCGTTTTACGCATTTTTCACTCAAAATTTTTGAGACATACAATTTGACCCTCGGGACCTCACCTCTCCTGGTTATCCCTTGTAACCCTATTTTGAAGTACGTCAGACTGCTTTTCATACTTGGTCATTCCTTACTTTCTCTTCCCGGCCACACCACCTTCGCACTTGTTTATAATAAAAAAATGTTTACAAAAACATTAATATATATATATATATATATATATATATATATATATATAACACACCCATTACCAAAATTTTGAAAATTTTTGGGATTAATCTCCCATACATGGGAGATCTCCTAAACTTCGCGTTAGTGAAATGCCAATC
>JASDQU011177840.1:0-10919 GCA_032191745.1 Picea mariana
AGAATTGAGCGCACAGGTTTCAACGTTTTGTATTGGGGCGCTCAGATCTACGGAAAAGATTGGATTCCGGACCCCTTTGAAACCTTTCTACCTTTAATAAGGGGGGGGGGGTTTGGAATGGGTGACTTTGTGTGGATGCATGAAACCCGATGCCAAAAACACCGAAAGCATCTACGCCGTGGATCTGAGAGAGGTCTAACCATTGGATTTCACTTGGAATGGATGTGGACACATGGGTGTGTACCACGTGCCAGTGGGTTGATAAGAAAAGTGAAAGTGGTGGGACCCGATGATGTCACGAAGGTGACATGGACCCTCCTGAGTGTGCCACTTGCCATAGTGGATGTGGGAGACAGTTGTGCTCTGTGGACCCAGAGGGTAAGGGAAATAGAATTTTTGAAATTCAGGGATTGTGGTACCGAAGACCCAAAAACCGAAGTGCCTAAATCCATAAATTTTCGAAGACAAAAGAACCATCGAGGATTTAACTTTTGGATCCTTGTGGACCAAAACCCTAAAACCCGAAGCCCTGAAGTCCTGAAAATTGCAGAGCCGAGCAGAGCTCGGAAAATTCATGAAATTGAAACATTTTCTTAAATTGGATTGTTTATGAATGATGAAGGAATTGTCAAGAAATGAAGGCCTGACAAATTCTAATCGTTTGCGCATTTTTATTGCAGAAGGTTGACGAGTGCCAGAACTGAATTGAATTGCCACAAAGTGCAAAGAAATGGAAGAGACACATAATGCTTCCAATTTAGAAAACGAAGCTCAGAAGAGATAGCATAGAACTTTTGTATGTAGAGTGTGCATATCCAGCGCAAGTAGTGCTTATAGAGGGAACTTGTTTTAAGTTCGAAAGACTCCAGGAGATGAGCGTAGAGGGTGCCAGGAGGGAACCAGAAAGTCTTTTGGAAAAAACCATCGAAGCCTTTGAAATATTAGAAATCCTTCAAGTTAGGGAGGAAGTCAAGTCCAGAAGAATTGACGCCAAGATATTTGGAAAGAAGTCATTGAAAACCTGAACGGACGATAGGAATCCTTGGAGGTAAGACTGTGCAGAGAAAAGTGCCGAGAAAAAAAAATCACTGAGGGTTCTATGGAAGCTCTGCCAAGAGGGCATTGAGCAAGTGCATAGAGTGCACAAAAGAACTCTATTATGAGATCAGAGGAAGGAGAAGTGTCGAGAAGGAAGACAAAGTTTATGAGAATTCTGTGAGACTCTGCCAAGAGGGCATTGAGCAAATGCACATGATGCATTGAGAAGAAATCTATTTTGAGTTCAATGAGAAGACAGAGTCACTGAGGATTCTGGAGAACTTTGCCATGAAGGGCATCGAGTTGGTGCAAGTGTGTACAAAAGGAACTCTTTCGAGTTTTGAGATAGGAGAAGTGTCATAGGAAGACACTCACAGGGTTACTGAACACCCTGTAGGCTCAACAAAGCATGCTTGAGAAATAAGTTGCCAGAGGGCTCCAATATCCATTTGAAGGAGAAGGCAAGGGTTGAATCCCTTAGAGGTTAAAGTTTCGAAGCTCAGGAAGGATAGTGTTGTCGTGCATAGAGTAATAACAAAGAGGAGCAAGAGGTCGAGAAAACCTTCGAGGTTTCACAGTCGACAAAGCTCAGGAGGGACAACATTCCTAGAACACAGACGAGATTCAAAGGAATTGAGCTCATAGGGGAAGCGAAGGTCGAGGCCTTTGAAACTTCGAAAAATATTCCAAGGGGAAGGAATAAGTTCTAAAGCTCAGGAGGGAGCATAGCTGTCATTAGATAAGTTGGAGAGGAAGAGATTTGGGTCATCAGATCTAGTGCAAAGAACCGATAGTCATCGGATTCGAAGGAAGGCACATGGAGTTTAACCTCTGGGAGGTCGCAAAGGAGAGGAGTCATATGGATGATGGAGACACTTTGTGGAGGAAGTGTCGAAGTTGTGAGAGTCGTTGGATCTTGCAGAGCAGCAATGGGATTAAGGCCGAGTATATTCCGATACTCTGAGGCTCAGAAAGGATAGTGACCATCAGATCTGGGTCAATGACAGCCATTGATCTCATTCAAGAAATAGCGAATTTGGGGTTCGTGAGTTCGGAGGGAAGACCAAATTCTTGGTCCAGCGAAGTCCCGAGTTGCGAGGAGCAGGGAAGGAGATCCAAACCGTTGGATCCAAGCCACGGGAGAACCGTTGGATCAGAACCTTCACGTGGTATCGTGTATCGGGGGTTCAGGGGTTGAAAGAAATTATTTTTGACTGCGAGGTCATGAAGTGTCCAGCGTCAAGGGCTCGTAGAACATGTGGCACATCCATTATGTGGGGACCGTGTGGTTGAAAGGTGGCGTAACAATAAGCGCCCAGAGAAAGGGGAAGCAAATGACATGTGCTGGACACACGTCGCCTGAAAAGGAGTCAACTCATCGCTGACTTTTGTGTCTCAGGGATTCGCAAAGGAGGAGCATGAGGGCTCAACACTCCAACTTGCAAAGTCGCGAGTTGCGAGTAGTTCTAGCACTTATCCCTATCCAGTGGTTATGTGTGGAAGGCACTAACAAGGAGGAGCCATACCCATATCACATCTCGAGTATAGAAGTCTAGAAAAAGAGGAGTTGAGGGTCTTCGACTCACGAACTCCCGAGTTGCGAGAGGTGCTTGCGCTAAGGTAAGGTCATGGTCGCATGGAAATGTGAGGCTCGTGCCTAGCATCAAGTTGCGTAGGGAGGGTTTTCATGAAGGACCTATGGATTGGATTCATTGGGGGTTCCAACAGGGAATCAAAGGAGCCGCTTCGGCTCGAGGAGAATTTAGAATGATCCTGTGCAGATTTTGGCCCGAGGGTCGGAGGTCTGCGTCAGAGCTGAAGTGCTGGTTATAAGTTTGATAAAAGAAGCATGAAAGCTTCTACTGCTATCAGATATTCAGGTAGTATAATTTTTAATGGAAGCCATGCAGGCATGAGTTTTTATCACTCTTTTTGCATAATTGTTGAAAGGAAATTTTGGTAATAATTTCCTCATCCAGAGATATGTTAAGAAAATCACATGATTATATGATTGAATGCATACCACTGGATGTGTTAAAGGCTGTAGGCCTGTATTAATTCAAATATTTTTAGCTTCTGAATGCACACATTGACATAGTAGAATGTCATGTTAATTTCGTTATGGGGTAATAAACAAAGAATTAGAGATAAAAACTGGTTGTAGGAATAAATGCGAGTAAGCTAGTCATGTATGAGACCACTACCTGGTTGAATATGAAAAGGTATGGAGAATGTGGAGACATATTGGCCAGAATTCCAACTCATGTATGGTGAGATACATGACTGAGATAGAGAGCATTATGTAATTCAATGCAAGGTGCATTGAATAAGAATGCATTGAGAATTTCACTCATGCATAATGAGTGATAGAATTGTATACTAAATGCAATGGTTGAATATGTTTTGTAAGTACATGCATATATATTATTGCATGGAAATAATTATACTAATGGCTGAAATATTGCTAACCCTTGAAGTTGAGAACATTTTAGGAACTGTTAAACATTGCAACAGGAAAGTTACAAGCCAGGTAGTCACAGGAATAGAGACTACATAGAATTTTATGTTCAGAAAATTGAAATAATGAACTTACTGTTGTTAATTATGAACATGCATATGCATAGAATGACGATTCATTCTATTTGGTCAAGTTGTTTGGCAATTGTGATTGAATTTCCAGGTGCAAGAAATTCTATGATTATTGCATAAGATGTTGTACATGTTGAATTATGATGTACAGAAAATACTGACAATTTGTTGGCAATATGCAAGATGAAGTCTTGCAAGAAAATTGTATGTAGTTTGATGCCTGTGGAAAATCACAAGGATGTCTGCATTCATAATGTGGCAACAACCAAGATGAATCATGAAATAGAATGTCATGTTCTGGGAATAAAAGTTGAATTTCCTTTCGAACTAATTAGAATTCCTAAATGAATTCCTTTATGTTCTCTCATGATAACTGGATGTAGTTGATGCAGATGAGATGATGTTGATAAAAGTTAAATGTTGGCTACAAAGAGTATCTTGGGAAGATGCTGCTTGGAAACCTTAGAAGGCAGTTGGAACTCCTGGAGCCATGGTGCTCTAGGACTTCCAGTCCGACCTGTTGCTGAAGCCCAAGAAAATCGAGGTGTAGCATCGATGGACTATGCTTGTGAAGGTGTATACTCCCAGGTGGGACATGCATGTGAGGAATGAGAGACCGTTGGTTGGAGTACTGCCAAGGTTTGAATGGTTGGAGTGTTGCTGAGCTTTGGTACCTTGGCCTAGACCATGTGGATAAGGATTTTGGACCATGGCTATCTTGGGAAGCCATTTCCCCGATGGAGTCATAGCCATTCTCCGGGGTGGAAGTTCTTCTCACTCAAAAGATAAGTACAATTCTCTATTTATTGTATGTTGTGTATGTTGTATACAATTTTAATGTTATTAAATTTGTTTGTATATACATATATATACATTGCATATATGATTGCATTACCGCATCCATGAATGTACCTAAGGTGTTTCATATTTCATTACTTAAGAAATATATTTACCTGATGCTAATCATGTAATCGATTGGAATATGATTCAGGTGGAACCAGAAGGTGTCCTGCAAGTGCATCCTCTGCACATATTGGAAAGGAAAATAAAACATCTCCGAAATTGAGCTATTGAGCTTGTAAAGGTCCAGTGGACCTGGTACGATTCCGAGGACGTGACATGGGAGCATGAGGATGCTATACGGGTGTAATACCCACATATTTTTGAATATTTTGGAAATCTTGTTGATGCTGTGTGAAAGTTTCACTAAGGACAGTGCAAAAATAAGGGAGGGGGATTGTAATGTCCCCAAGGCCGAGCCCCGTTGTAAATCATGTTTATGAAATGAATTGTAATTATGTTTTATAGGCTGGTGAGTCAAGTTAAAATAAGCTGGTGGGCTTATGTGATTATTAGGCTAGAGAGCCTAAGTGTTGAAGGCCAAGAACCTTATTTTGTACATGTATCTATGTAGAACATTAATAAAATTATATACACCGCTGCGTGCAGACTGACCACGATGAATGAGTGATGGGGGACTAAGATTCCACAGAGTGGGCAAGGGATTAGGGGATGGAAGGTGGGAAGAGGGGCTAAGTGTTGAGCTTAGGGGCTAAGCCTACGGGCTTAAGTCCTTGGGAATAATATTTTAATATTATTCCAAAAAGACCATGTGAAATATATGTTTTATCCTAAGTTCTTTTGATGCAGCCCTCCTCAACCCGTAGGCCGGAAAGTCCACGTACACAGGATTATTCTTCTCTCCTTGGCCCGAAGATCTTTCGATAATCTCTCTTCTATTTCCCTTTCGGGAAATCTGCACCCACAACAAAACCTCGGGGGATTCCTCCTTCACGCTTCGGGAAATCGGACTTCGCGATTTTGTGAATCCTGTGGTCGAGTTTCTTGTCGCTCAGACCCCTGAATCCTGAAACTTTGAAACTCCGATATCAACTCCGTCTTTTCAGCTTTTGCGAGTTGACGAGTTGCAATGTCATACAAATCTACTCCATGAACCCCGAAATCTCGAAATGTCAACTCTGACAGGATTCTCGACACTGGCCCACAACTAGACTTCCCACCATTTCGGGACTTCGCTCCTCGCGATTTCGCGAGTTCTGATGCAAGGATTTCAGGACTTCAACTTACGAAACCCCGAAGTGGTCAACACAATTGACCTGCACGTAACCAGTTTGCCACCTGTCCACCTTGTTGGCTTCTATAACCCCACACACACGTGTCTTCGCCTTTCGCGACTTCACGGACTTTGATACCAAGTCTTCGACCCTTCAACTCATGAAACCCTAAGATGTGATTTCGTGAGTTATCCAATGGTCCTGGTTGACTTGGGTCCTATGGATCTGTCTCTCCTGAGCTTTAACCTTGAAAGCAATCACTGTAACTCCTCGACTGTTCTGCGAGATCTGACGGCTCGCGGGACTTCGCGAATTATCCATGGAGAATTCTGACCGTCTGTTGTCTCTTTGAGGATTCCTGCGGAATGAGTCAAGTATTCCTCTGCAAAACTTATCCACCTATGACACAAACTTGCGACGCTTTCTCAATACTTCAATGCACAAACTTCTTATGCTGCTCTTCAACAATTTTGAGGGTTTTATCCTTTCTGAGCTTACTCAACTCAGAGTCTTAAAGAAGACTCTTGCTCGCACTCCTTGTGGAAAATTCCTCAATTACTCCAAGGGATTGAAGTCCTTTGCCTCTGCACACTCCTTGCGGCAACAATCTTTCAACAACTTCACTCCAGTTACAAAATCTGAACTCTATTCGGCCTACGCACACCTTGCACAGCTCCTATACTCAACTTACGCTTCTGTGAGAATGAGAACCATGTTATCTCTACTGAGCTTACATAGATGAGATCTAACCTCCATCAACACACACCTTGTGGATGATTTCACTGCATTCCTCGTAGGAAAACTCTTACTCATGCAGAGAAACAATTGAAACTCATTCTCTATTCTCCCTCTCTTCAGATTTCAAACATTCAACAAGAAATCATTCATACATATCATAAAAGCAATTGCATGACAGAAAGAGTAAAGCATTCATGAGCATAACATTCAATAATGCACACATAGAGAATATTTGAACACCATGAGTCTGAATCAAAGCCTTTTTGTATTAATCTAGAACTTCCGTACATGAAATTCGTCTACACAGCTCTTTGCTTCTCCTGCGCTCTCTTTTCAATGTTCTTGCTTATGTTACAATGATACAAATGAGGGTGTCTATATCCGTTTTCCCTCCGCTCCTAAAACTTTCTAATCTAATAATTCAAAGCTACCTACTTGCATTAACTAGTATAAATGCCTTTTAGTCCTTCAGACGAGAGCGAGACTCTCAAGGTCTGATTACAATCTTACAAGTGCGCTCCTTCTTAATTATCTCATTTAATATTGGGGCATTAACTTCAAGATATTTTCAAATAAGTTTCATCATGTGCCAAAATGTGTTGGCACTTGTCCCACGCTCGCTTGTTGTTGGCGATGCTCTTGCATCATACTCCCTCGCTTGAAAATTTTCATGGGCTCCTGTCCAGGAGCTCGTACACAGTCCATCCATGCTTCTGGATCTCTACTTCATTCTCCTAGCTGACATATTCAACTGGATGGCCTTTCCACTTGACCAAATACTCAAAGTATTATTTTCTTCTGGTCTTCTTATCAATTCTTTTATCCAGTATGCGCTCCATCTGTCGCTTTTTTGCAACTGGCATCTGTTTTCGCCACTGAATCTCTCGCTATTCATGTCCTGTCCCTGCTTCCTCAGTTTTATAAGGGTACAAATCCGAGACATTGAATATTGGAGAAATTCCAATCCCATCGGGTAATTCAATCTCATAAGCATTTGCCCCAAATTTCTTCAAGACCTTACATGGTATGATCTTCTTCATCTTCAGTTTATTATATGTTCCCCTCGGGAACCTTTCCTTTCTCAAATGTGCGAGAATTAAATCACCAACTTCGAACTGAAGTTGTCTTATATGCTGATCTGCCCTGCGTTTATATTCCTGGCTTGAACTCTGTAATCGCTCCTTCACCTGGCTGTGAAGTTCCTTCACCGCCTTTGCAAAATCTTCTGCACTAGCGCTCCTAGTCACATTCTGTTCTGAATCCCTCAATTGAGAAATTCCCGTTGGCTACATGCCATAGACAATCTGAAATGGACTCTATCCTATGCTTCTGTTTACTGAGTCATTATAAGAAAACTCCTCCCGTGGTAATATGTTGTCCCACTGGCTGTGGTGTTCTGTCACCAAGCTTCTCAGCAAGTCTCCCAGACTTCTGTTCATCACTTCTGTTTGTCCATCCGTCTGAGAATGATAAGCTGAACTAAATGACAAGTTTGTTCCCAACTTCTTCCATAAGGTCCTTTAGAAATTTCCTACAAACTTTGTGTCTCAATATGAAACTATGCTTCTTGGTAAGCCGTTAAGTCGAATGACTTATTTGAAAAACAGGTTCGTAATGTGTGTTGCGTCGCTGGTTTTCTGACATGGAATGAAATGTGCCATCTTGGAAAATCTATCCACTACCACAAAGATTGAGTCGAACCCTCTTTGCGTTCTCGACATTCCTAATATGAAGTCCATGCTGACTACATCCCACGACCTCTCAGGTATGGGCAATGATTGATAAAAACCTGCATTCTGCCTCTTTCCTTTCGAATGCTAACAAATCCTACATCTGTCCACAAATATTTTAACTTTTGCTCGCATTCCTGGCCAAAAATATGACTCATTCAACCTTGCAAACTTCTTGTCATGACTAAAATATCCAGCCAATCCCCCACTGTGTTTCTCCTTCAACAAATTGTCCCTTATGGAGCATTTTGGAATACAAAGTTGTTTACCTTTAAACAATAATCCTTCCTGGATCATGTATTCTTCCCAATGGCTTCTATCCCTGAGAATTGGATTCTCAATTGCTTCGTATGCCTCCTTAAAATCTGGATCATCTTTGTACATGTCCCTGAGATCATCAAAACCCAATGTTTTGATTCTGAACTCTTGCAACAGCAAACATTTCCTGCTCAAAGCATCAACAACTTTGTTAGTAGTTCCAGAAATATGTTTAATCACAAAAGTGAAAATTTTCATATACTCAACCCATTTAACATGTTTTTGATTCAACTTTTCCTGTTGAGTCACAAATTGCAGTGCATGATTATCACTGTATAAGACAAACTCCTTGGGAATCAAGTAGTGTCTCCATTTATTTAATGCCTGAACAATAGCATAGAACTCCTTGTCATACGTGGAGTATTTCACTTTCGCTTCATTCAGCTTCTCCCTGAAGTATGCTATCAGCCTATCTTCTTGACTCAAGACTGCCCCTATTGCAAATCCAGTTGCATCGCATTTCACCTGAAATATCTTTTGGAAATCAGGCAACACCAGAATTGGTTGTTCTGTGATTTTCCTCTTCAAAAAATTGAAGCTTTTCTCAGCCTCTTCTATTCAGTGAAAAGACTTGTGTCTCTTCTTCACTGTGTCCATCATCGATGCACTAATTCCACTAAAATTCCTAATGAATTTTCGGTAGAAACTAACCAATCTGTGAAAACTTCTCACCTCAAAGATACTCTTTGGTGATGGCCAATTCTTGATTGCCTCCACCTTATCTGGATCCATCCTCAACTTATCTGTGGATATAACAAACCCCAAATAAATGAGTTTTGTCTTCATGAGCAAGGATTTGTTCATGTTTATCAACAACTTCTCCTGCTATAGCCTCTTCATCACTGTAGCTAAATGTTTCAAGTGTTCAGCCTCTGTTCTGCTGAAAATTGATGCAGGAGCATCTCTCCATGTCAGCCAATCAGCCAGCCTGCCACGTCAAGCGCACACATTCAAAGCTGAAGAGAGGCATTGTCCTCATTTTGATTTTAGAATTGAATGTAATTAAATGTTTAAGCTATTGAGTTATGAAGCCGTGCCTTTGTGCAGGCTGTAGATAAGAAGGCCTTTAATGTTTGTAAGGATGAGATCTAGATCTGGATAGCGGACTAGACAACCCATTCAATGTAATTGAATAGGGTACGCAGATTTAGAGGGAAGAGCTCGAAGAGCCTCCACATGTAAAAAGATCAATTGTATCTCTTTGATGGTAAGTCGAGAGAGGATTAAGTGGAGATAGGGTCTGCGAGTAGAGAGCAGAAGAGAGGAGCCGAGACCTTGTTACAAGCCATGCTCAGGAACACCTTGTAAATACAGACATTTGTCATATTTAATACAAACAATAGTTTTTCCTGCATGACTATGTGTTAAATGAATGTCTGTGAGTGTTCTCTATATGATAGGAATGTATGCTATAGATGTATGCTGTAGGTTTGCATTTGCAGGAGTGTGTTCGATTTCAGGTGAAGGTCTTTGAGGTTTCATGCCAGAAGGGTGTGACAGAGTACTGCGGTCTCTGAATACCAGTGCACTGAAGCACTTCTGAATACTGCGGGTTCAGACAAGGACGTGCTGCGGCACAAGAACTGAAGTCAACAACTCAGGAGGAAGACCTCAGGGTTGCTGAACACCTTGGAGGCAAGTTTGTGGGAGAAAACACAGTTGTAGACAGAATCTCTATAGGAGTTCTGTGAAGCTCTGTCAGGTGGGCATTGAGCAGGTGCAAGGAGTGCACAGTGGAAGAACTCTGCTATGAGTTCTTAAGGAGTCAGAATCACTAAGGATTCTTGACACTCTGCCAGGGGGCATCGAGACAACGTGCAGGTAGGCACAGGGAGAAGGGAACTCTTTGAGTTCTGAAACTTAAAGAAGAGTCCACTGAGGGATCTTCACAGGGTTGCTGAACACCCTGATAGACTCAGAAGTAGGTTGCTTTCATAGAGGGAAGCCAGGAGGGCGTCAAATTCTCCATCTGAGGGAGAAAGGGAAAAGGATAGGTTTTCCTTGGAGGTCGAAGCTACATGAAATATTAGGATGGATAGCACCCTTGTGTGCATTTGAATACTTTGCAGAGGTGCAGGAGTTGAAGAATCCTTCGAGGGTTCGAAGGAAAGGATGTGTTCAGGAGGGTTAACATTTTTATGTGCGCGGCGAAGCTCAAAGTCTGAGGAGTTCGTAGAGAAGAAGGAAGGAAAAGGTTGAAGCCTTTGGGAAAATTGAAACTCATCCAAGTCTGGGAAGAAATCATGCGAGGAATCTCAAAAGAGAAGGCACAGTAGCGTATGTGCAGACTGCAGATGAATCTGGGGCTGTTGAAAGGTCATCATGTCCAAAAGACAGCGCAGGAAGAAGCGCAACAAGAGGAATGATCTAAGCCATCAGATCTTGAGAGGAGAACCCGACATCTGTTAGATCTGTCGAGAATGGAATGAGG
>JASDQU011177840.1:13598-26472 GCA_032191745.1 Picea mariana
AAGGATATGGAGTGGATGAACAGCTCCAGAGGATGATTTGGGATCCAGGAGGATTTCAACAGCTGAGATGGGAAGCTCATGATTTTTGCAGCTGAGGAGTATGATGCAGGAGCATCTCTCCATGTCAGCCAACCATCCATGTCAAGCGCACACATTCAAATCTGAAGAGAGGCGTTGTCCTCATTTTGATTTTAGAATTGAATGTAATTAAATGTTTAAGCTGTTGAGCTGTGCAGCTGTGCCTTTGTGTAGGCTGTAGATAAGAAGGCCTTTAATGTTTTTAAGGCTGAGATCTAGATCCAGATAGCAAACTAGACAACCCATTCAATGTAATTGAATAGGGTAGGTAGATTTAGAGGGAAGAGATCGAAGAGCCTCCTCATGTAAAAAGATCAATTGTATCTCTTTGATGGTAAGTAGAGAGAGGAGTAAGTGGAGATAGGGTCTGCGAGTAGAGAGCAGAAGAGAGGAGCCGATACCTTGTTATAGGCTGTGCTTAGGAACACCTTGTAAATACAGGCATTTGTCATATTTAATACAAACAACATTTTTTCCTGCATGACTCTGTGTTAAATGAATGTCTGTGAGTGTTCTCTATATGATAGGAATGTGTGCTGTAGATGTATGCTGTAGGTTTGCATTTGCAGGAGTGTGTTCGATTTCAGGTGAAGGTATTTGAGGTTTCATGCTAGAAGGGCATGACAGAGTACTATGGTCTCTAAATACCAGTGCACTGAAGCACTTCTGAATACTACAGGTTCAGACAAAGACGTGCTGCGGCACAAGAACTGAAGTCAACAACTCAGGAGGAAGACCTCAGGGTTGCTGAACACCTTGGAGGCAAGGCTGTGGGAGAAAAAACAGTTGCAGACATAATCTCTATAGGATTTCTGTGAAGCTCTGCCAAGTGGGCATTGAGGAGGTGCAAGGAGTGCACAGTGGAATAAATCTACTGTGAGTTCTTAAGGAGTCAGAATCACTAAGGATTCTTGACACTCTACCAGGGGGCATTGAGACAACGTGCAGGTAGGCACAGGGAGAAGGGAACTCTTTGAGTTCTAAAACTTAAAAAAGAGTCCACTGAGGGATGTTCACAGGGTTGCTGAACACTCTGATAGACTCAGCAGTAGGTTGCTTGCATAGAGGGTAGCCAGGAGGGCGTCAAATTCTCCATCTGAGGGAGAAAGGGAAAAGGATAGGTTTTCCTTGGAGGTCAAAGCTACAAGAAAGATTAGGATGGATAGCACCCTTGTGTGCATGTGAATACTCTACAGAGGTGCAGGAGTTGAAGAATCCTTCGAGGGTTCGAAGGAAAGGATAAGTTCAGGAGGGTCAACGTTTTTATGCGCGCAACGAAGCTCAAAGTTTGAGGAGTTCACAGAGAATAAGGAAGGCAAAGGTTGAAGCCTTTGGGAAAATTGAAACTCATCCAAGTCTGGGAAGAAACTATGCGAGGAAGCTCAAAGGAGAAGGCACAGTAGCGTATGTGCAGACTGCAGATTAATCTGGGCCATTGAAAGGTCATCACGTCTAGAAGACAGTGCAGGAAGAAGCGCAACAAGAGAAATGATCTGAGCCGTCATATCTTGAGCGAAGAACCCGACAGCCATTAGATCTGTCGAGAATGGCATAAGGGTTAAGCCTTCGTGAATAGCCGAAGTTGAAAATCCCGATGAGAGAAGCTAATCGGGATATCGAAACTCGGGATATCGGGGATCTCAAGGACATGAGTTTGGTCATTCGACATCGGAAACACCAAATTAGCGAGAGTTGGTCTGAGCTGTCCATTTGTGGGAGGACGCGTGTCACGTGATCATCCATTTCGTATATCCGGGCACTAGAAATCACAAAAAGGTGAAAAGTTCCATTGTGGGCCTCGCTGACTTCACATCGGGATATAGGGATTCGGAAGATCGGAAATGCCGTGGACAAGAAGTCCATGCATTTCAGCATTTAGAAGTCCGAAATGCCGATGAAGTGAAGGGACTATTGAAAATTCAAAGCTCACGTGTGAATCGGAGTTTCGGCAATTTAGGATTCGGGAGTCGGGGAAGCAAGTCACTCGACATCGTGATCATCGAAAACGTGATAGAGAAAATCCCGAAAAGGAAAGAAAAAGGTTAGCGTTGACTTGCATCAGGTTTCGAGGATTCGAGAGACTAACGCTCGACCATTGACCTCGCTAAGTTGCGAACTCCGATTTCCTGAAGAAAAAGGGAGATCTCGTGTGAGAGTTGCTGTGGGTAAATATTTCCCTACAGGGAAATTGAAGGACTGTTTAGAGTTCTTCGGGCTGTGAGGAAGAGAAAGAACCTGTGTGCACATGGATCTCCCGACCTGCGTGTTGTGAAGGGGGGGCTGCGTTGCCGTCAAAAATCAATATATCATCATGATATATGATAACAAATTTTCCAATGAAATCCTTTAGGACTTCATTCATCATCCTTATAAAAGTGCTCGGTGTATTTGTTAAGCCAAATGGCATAACAAGCCATTCATACATCCCTTCGTTAGTCTTGAATGCTGTCTTCCAGTCATTACCTTCTTTCATATGAATCTGGTGATATCCACTCTTCAAATCAATCTTTGAAAAAAAAAATTCCCCACTCAAGCAATCCATCAAATCATCCATCCTTGGCAATGGAAACCTGTACCTGATAGTTATTTTTTTGATCACCCTCAAGTCAGTACACATCCTCTAGCCTCTGTCTTTCTTCGGACTGAGTACTGTCGAAACAACACACAGATTCAAGCTTTCTCTGACCAACACTTTGTCCATCAAATCTTGGACTTGTCTTTTGACCTCTTCATTCTCCTGTGACGTCAATCTGTACATGGATTTGTTTGGTAAATTAGCTCCTGGCATGAGATCAATGTGATGACTCACACTTCTGATTGGTGGCAACGAACGAGGTAGTTTGTCCACTAGTATGTCAACGAACTCTTCCAGTAGTTCCTGAACTTCTTCTGGTAAATCATCTACCCTTGTGCTAGTTAAAACAATCTTTGGCTTCCTGATCACAATGAATTGTGGTTCCTCCTTCTTCTTAACCTCTGTAAGAAGTTCCTTCCCACTCATGAGAAGTACAGTGTTACTTACTTCAGGTTTCACCTCCTTATCTTTAATCGGAAGCAACATGTGAGTTCTCCCATTCTTCTCTAGGGTGTATGTGTTCATTCTCCCGTCATGAATCACATTCCTTTCATATTGCCATGGTCTACCCAGCAATAGATGAAAAACATCCATGGAAATGACATCACACAAGATCTTATCATTATATCCTCCTATCTTAAATTCAACTAAACATTTAGTGACATTTACCTGATGTCCTTTCTGTAACCACAAAACTCTGTATGGGCTTGGATGTTTAATCATCTCCAACTCCAACTTTTCTACCATCTCTGTAGAAACAAGATTATCTGTGCTTCCACTGTCCACAATAACTTTTCAAACCCTGTCCTTGGTCTTGCAAGAAGTCCGAAAAAGTTTGTTTCTTTGGACTGGACTCTCCACCTCCTTTTCTGGCATTAAAAGAGCTTTTCGCATCATCAACGATCTTCCGCCTTCAACATCGTCTGCCTCAACATTCCGCCTTTGTGCTTTGGCAATGTGAGCCTCTCCTTCCTCTTTCTTCTTATCTGGAAGAGGAAGATTTGTGTCCAACCTTTCCACATGTGAAGCACTTTACCACTCCTCTCGGATCAGTATATTGCCCTCTCTGTCCAGCATATTTCCCTCGCTGTGAGCTTCCACCTCTCTCAATCTGAGGTTGAGGTTTCTTCCACTCTTCCTTAGGATTTTGATTTCTTTCTTGGACAACTGACTTGCCCCTGGGATGACTTCTTCCTTGGCTTCTTTGACCCTGCTTTCAGCTCAGTTTATCTTCATCTTTTAGAGCCATTTGATAAGCATCTTCCACCGTCTGGATGGTCAACATACTCATCTCATCTTGAATTTCGTATCTCAGGCCATTCATATTCCTTTCTACTTTTTCATCATTACTTTCATGATGACCTGCTCTGATGTTCATCCTATATAATTATTCAGTGTACTCCTTCACTTTCATCAACTTCTGTCTCAAGTTCTACATTCTTCGAAACAGAGTAATTTTATAATCTCTAGGGATGAATTTCACTTTCATCTTTGCAATCATCCTGTCCCAGCTCTTAATTTTTTGCTTGCCTTGGCAACACCTGTCAGCTTGTAGTTCATCCCACCACAATGCTGCATGTCCTTTTAGTCTCGTGACAACATGCTTGAACTTCTTGTCCTCTTCGACATCTTCATAGTCAAAGTATGTGTCCAGAGCTCTAATCTAGTCTAGAAGCTCCTCTACATCCAGATTTCCCTCATAAAATGGAATGTCCATCTTTGCTCTTGTGCCCATTCTTGCAATGGCTCTAAGCAAGCATTCATTTGATGCATCTTATGCTGTGACTTCTTCTCCTTCCTGTTCACTAAGATCCTGGATTTTCACTTTCGACCTCATTTTCACTTTTGGAATCACTAAGATCCCTAGCACCAGCTGTGCGCCTCTGTGCTGTCTCCATGTCCTCAAGTTTGGAATGTAGATCATGCATCTCTTTTTTCATGGCTGGATTAGGCATATGCCTACCCATTCTTCTTGGCATTTCCCTTTCCTCTAGTAGATCGAGTGTTTTCCTGTCTCTTCTTCTCGGTGGCATGGTGAATCCTCCTTTTCCCTACTACAGAAAGCAAAGAAACCTTTCTGTGCTCTGATACCAAACCTGATGCAGCCCTCCCCAAATCGCAGGCTGGAAAGTCCACGTACACAGGATCATTCTTCTCTCCTTGGCTCGAAGAGCTTTCGATAATCTCTCTTCTATTTCCCTTTTGGGAAATCTACACCCACAAAAAAACCTCATGGGATTCCTCCCTCATGCTTCGGGAAATCAAACTTCGCGATTTCGCGAATCCTGTGGTCAAGTGTCTTGTCGCTCAGACCCCCGAATCCCGAAACTATGAAACTCCGATATCAACTCTGGCTTTTTGGATTTCGCGAGTTCGTGAGTTGCGATGTCATACAACTCTACTCCAAAAACCCCAAAATCCTGAAATGTCAACTCTGACACGGTTCCCGACACTGGCCCACAACTAGACTTCCCACTGTTTCAGGACTTCACTCCTCGCGATTTCGCGAGTTCTGATGCAAGGCTTTCGGGACTTCAACTTACGAAACCCTGAAGTGGTCAAGGCAATTGAACTCCACATCAACATTTTGCAACCTGTCCACCTTGTTGGCTTCTATAACCCCACACACACGTGTCTTTGCCTTTCGTGACTTCGCGGACTTTGATACCAAGTCTTCGACCCTTCAACTCACGAAACCCCAAGATGTGATTTCGCGAGTTATCCAACGGTCCTGGTTGACTTGGGTCCTACAAATCTATCTTTCCTGAGCTTTAACCTTGAAAGAAATCACCGTAACTCCCCGACTGTTCTGCGAGATCTGACGGCTGGCGGGACTTCGCAAATTCTCCATGGAGAATTTCGACCGTTTGATGTCTCTTTGACGATTCCCGTGGAATGAGTCAAGTATTCCTCCATGAAACTTATCCACCTATGACACAAACTTGTGATGCTTTCTCAATACTTCAATGCACAAACTTGTTATGCTGCTCTTCAACAATTTTGAGGGTTTTATCCTTCGTGAGCTTACTCAACTCCAAGTCTTAAAGAAGACTCCTGCTCACACATCTTGCGACAAATTCCTCAATTACTCCAAGGGATTGAAGTCCTTCGACTTTGCGCACTCCCTGCAGCAGTAGTCTTTCAACAACTTCACTCCGGTTACAAAATCTAAACTCTATTCGGCCTGCACACACCTTGCACGGATCCTGTACTCAACTTACGCTTCAGTGAGAATGAGAACCGTGTTATCTCTCCTAAGCTTACAGAGACGCGCTATGACCTCCGTCAACGCACACCTTGTGAACGATTTC
This sequence comes from Picea mariana, assembly GCA_032191745.1. Lineage (NCBI taxonomy): Eukaryota > Viridiplantae > Streptophyta > Pinopsida > Pinales > Pinaceae > Picea > Picea mariana. The sequence goes on from JASDQU011177840.1 coordinate 19,563, forward strand.
ACTGCATTCCTTGCAGGAAAACTCTTACTCAGGCAGAGAAACAATTGAAACTCATTCTCTATTCTCCCTCTCTTTAGATTTCAAACATTCAACAAGAAATCATTCATACATAGCATAAAATCAATTGCATGACAAAAAGAGTAAAGCATTAATGAGCATAACATTCAATAATGCACACACAGAGAATATTTGAACACCATGAGTCTGAATCAAAGCCTTTTGTATTAATCCAGAACTTCTGTACGTGGAATTCGTCTACACAGCTCTTTGCTTCTCCTGCGCTCTCTTTTCAATGTTCTTTCTTATGTTACAATGATATAAATGAGGGTGTCTATATCCATTTTCCCTCCGCTCCTAAAACTATCTAATCTAAGAATTCAAAGCTACCTACTTGCATTAACTAGCATATATGCTTTTAGTCCTTCAGACGAGAGCAGGACGCTCAAGGTATGATTACAATCTTACAAGTGCGCTCCTTCTTAATTATCTCATTTAAGATTGGCGCATTAACTTCAAGATATTTTCAAATAAGTTTCATCATGTGCCAAAATGTGTTGGTGCTTGTCCCACGCTCGCTTGTTGTTGGCGATGCTCCTACATCATCTTTTTGAAAGGACAAGCAACTTCCAAATGGAAGGAACACATGCTGAAGGAACACATGCAGTTTCATGGGTGACAAGTGTCAACCCAAGAACATGAAGATAAAACTGCTGAGTTGAGCCATGATGGGGGTTCCTCCTCCATTCCAACGTCGACCGTCTAAACGTGAGTCCCATCTGACCTTTGCAAGAAACTCTCGTGCAATTCTGAAACCGGGGAAAAAGGTCTGTGTTGATTCCTAAGGAAGTCGATACATTCCTTGCCTGAACAATTTGAGCCTGTGCGTGGGATCTCTGTACAACTTGTGCAATCCCGAAACCAAAACCGTGAGTCTATTCCATGATTTCTGAGCCTATTTGGGAAGCCTGTGTCTGTTTTCCCAGTTGGCTATTGTGGCCACGTAGTGCTGGACTGTGCCTGGCTTACTGGCTAGTGTGAGTTTGTGCATAGCCTGTGTGTAACCTCTCTCCAGGTGAGGGAGGTGATTGTTGTTGGAAGAGGTAGGTTGTCAGGCCTATGAACAACTCTCTCCAGCTGAGAGAGAGTTTTCTGGGAAGTAGTTTCTTCTAGAGAGTGTCCAACAGTAGCTTTGGGCCTTGAGAGTTCTTGATCTGGCCTGTTGCCGAGACCCAAAGAGGGAGGTGTATCACCGATGGACTGTGCTTGTGAAGGTGTATACTCCTGGGTGGAACAGGCATGTGGGGAATGAGAGTCCGAAAGTAGTGGGCGTAAGATGACATCCTGGGAAGAATCCTTCCAGTTGTTCTGTGTTGTTTTCCCTGTAACCTCAGCCTAGCCTAGGATTCCTTGCCTTGGGGTGGATCTTAGTCCCAGCTCGTGGGTGACCCATTGTTGAGCTTGATGAGCAGTGTGGTTTAAGGCTAGGAGGTTTGTGGAAGGCCTGCATGTGGTTGGTGGAATTACCATAGTTTCAAAGATAAGTATCAGCTTATGTTAAATGTTATGTTTTGCATGTCTATGATGCTTATATTTTATCATGTATTCTATTGTGCAGATGAATTATTGTTAATGCCAGGAAATATTTGTGTTAGCAGTAATTATTATGCTTACTCTGAGTCAAATGTGTTTCATTTGATTTAAATTCATGTTATCAATCAAGTATGAGAATGATTTTGTTCCTCACAGTAGCATCTGCCCAGCCAGTGGGTTGGATGAAGGCCAGGGGAGTGTTACAAATAATCTGGATCAGATTGGCACAAAGTTGGTCTTCAGAAACAAATTGAATGAGGATGGATAGGTTACCAAGAACAAAGCAAGGTTGCTATGTAAAGGATATTCTCATGATCCAGATTATTTTGAGAATGAAATAAAGGAAGAGATATAACAATGAAATATAAAGAGATATTTCAATAAACACATAAATACAATAATGCACAATTTTTATTAATGAGAGAATGTATGGAAATTGTAAAATTATAGAGTGAGTGGCTCACTAGAATGGTGGAAGCTTATCTCTAAGAAGAGATGCGATGGTGATCTGTGATATTTTTGTCAGGTGACTTATTAAAGAACTGTATTAAATGAACATAAACTAAAGTACACCATAAAGAAGGAAAAGCTCAAAAGGAAAGAGACATAATCATGCAATATGAACACAAAGAATTTGATAACAGAGTTTGTCCCTGGTGGACTACATCTCTGGGTCCTGCTCTCAATTGGGTAGGTATTTTTATTAAATCCACAAAAGAATTGGGTAAAATACATAAGTATACCTCATTCTGGAGTTAAGCTATAGAAGCCTTTCTTAGATCAGAAAACTAACACCACCACTGCGTTCATGGCGTCATTTTACCTAAAAATGTCTGTCTCCACACCTTGATCCGAGTCAGACACTTTTTGGCCCAAGCGACACCACTGCCTTGGTTACCATGCCACTGCCTTTGTAATAAATAACTGAGAAATCTCAAAAAGAGTGCCCCAGTCCATACAAATCCGTAAGGGCATGCTCGGTTCTCCTCTCTCATGCTCTGTCCCGAAACACTGACTGAGCCCCCCTTCTTATACAATTTGCGTGTGGTTTTAGCATTGATGAGGTTGTTGGCATAACTATATTTAGAGTTTTGGTTAGTAGAGGTCCCAGGATCGAATCCCATGGACTCCGCTTTAACACATGTTTTACAACCAAAACTTTGGCAGACTTTGCTAAAATTGGTGAACAATTGTTATATAGTTGGCGCACTACTAAATTGGTGGTGAGAATAAATATGGCAGAATATTCCACTAACTTGGTGGGTGGTTACATGTGACCATTGGTGGAAGACATATGGTTGCATGGATTAAACATAGAACCAGGGGTTGGGACGAAGGCCGAGCCCCTTTCCTTTTGGCGCCCATATAGAAGCTTAAACTTAAATAATATGCACACCATATTACTAACAAGAGACACATGGTGGTGTATTGGTTAGCGCAGAATGGTAAGGCCTTTGGGCTAGAGGAGGTCAAGGGTTAGACTCTAGTGGAGTCATAAAAAAATTGGTCACCTTCTAACCATTGGAGGGGTACCAAGTGGAAGCCCATGATTGGGCCACGTGACATCATATTATTTTCCCATGAAACTGACACTTGTCACAACCAGATTTGCCCACGTGTCTACCATCACCCTCTACAACATTTCCATGTCATCCCATGCCAACTCATTTGTACGGACGTGCAATGTGTCACCCTTGCAGTGGTGTGATGTGTCACCTTGAATTTTTGACTTTTGACCAAGTTTGACGTGAACTTTGATCGCTTATAAATTTTGTTTCGTAACTCCATTTGACGATCCATTTACGTCGTTAGAAATCTTGTGACACACTCTTTGTGATCATGCCAATTTCACTGAGTTTTGGGAAATTTATTTTTTTCCCTTTTGCTGTCTGCTAAATCCATTCTGAGCATTCTAAGTTGCCTCTATAAGTTCTGAGTTGTTCTTAGCCTTCTCTGGATCCAAATTGGATCACGCCTTCCCACTGAGATCTTTTTGGAACACCAAAATATTTCATTAATCAATAGGTAAGTGAAAGAGTCCCCTCACTTTGTCCTTATCTATCCACTTTTACTTTCTTGGATGTTTTCCCTTTAATTCTACACGAAGATAATCAACATCACCCCTATGTGAATTCCTCATCCTTTTGTCCAGGATGATATCTTCCTATAACTCATACAAGTACTTAGGTGAAAACTCATCAACTGAAGGCATTGAAACTTCCTCATCTCAATCCATGATCATGGGAGGATAAAAAAGCTTCAAGTTCTCTACGTTCACAACTGAATAAATATATATATATATAAGGTGGAAGATCCAAACTAAAAGCATTAGTGTCGCTTTTCTCCAAGATAGTGAAGGGTCCATATCGGATGGGCTTGAGTTTCTTTCCTTCACCCTTCAATCGTTCCTTGCTGATATGAATCCATACCCGGTCTCCAACCTGAAACTGATGATCGATCTTGCGCTTGTCATGCCGAGCTTTATACTATGCTTGAATCTTCTCCAACTATTCCCTGACTGCCTGGTGTATCTATTGAGTCCTCTGGATGAACTTGTGGGCTCTATCCTCTGTTCGTTCTTCATTCACATCGACATCTGTCCCATACATCAAGTCTAAAGGAACCTTTGGTGGGTACCCAAAACACGTCTCAAAAGGTGAACTTCGAGGGGACGAATGTAAATCTCGGTTATAAGCATGTTGTACATAGGGTATCTGTTCATCCCATAACTTAGGATGCTTGCTGCAGTAGCCTCGAAGAAAAAGTACCACTATTTTGTTTACCACCTCTATCCGTCCGTTTTTCTGTGTATGAAAAACAGTGATCCTCTTCAATTTGGTGTCCATCATTCTCCACAAGCTAGTCCAAAAATCCCCAAGGAATTGAGTATCTTGATCTGAGACAATGGACATGGGTAACCTAAAGTGAACCCAAACATACTGAAAGAAGAGATTAACAGTCTTCTCAACAGTGATCTGCTTTTTACATGGCATCAAGATACACATCTTGCTGAACCTATCCACTACAACATACAAATAATCATCACCCCCTTTGGTCATTGGTAAACCCCCTACAAAATCCATGGAGATTTTTTCCCATGGATGGGATGGAACATGAAGTGGTGAGTATAGCCCAAATTTTCTATTAGTGGGCTTACAAGTAGAACACATCACACACCCCTTTACATATTTAGTTACAATTTCTTTCATCTGAGGACAATAACAAAACCTCTGCAAATGAGCCATAATTTTTCCTATCGGAAAATTCCTAGACACAAGAGAAGTATGAGCTTCTCATATTACATGGACTCGTTCACTTGTAGGAATACATAGCTTCCCAAGATGATCGAGTAATTTTCCCTGCAGAAAATAGTTCTCTACTTGTGCACCATGGGTTAGCTTCTCATATACTTCTTTAAAATCTTCATCAATGGCATATTGTTCTACATAGCTATCATGAGATAAAGAAGTATTCTTCAAAATAATAGAAGCAACAATAGGAGGTCTAGAAAGCATATCGGCTACCTTGTTACTTGTACCTTTCTTGTACTTGATTACCAAATGAAATTGTTGTAGAAAACCCATCCATCTATAGTGCTGAGATTTTTGCAGTTTGGTCTATGCTTGAAGATATTGTAAGGGATGGTGATCTATATGTATGATGGTTTCCTTCCCTAACAAGTAATGCCTCCATTTCTTTACACTTTGAACCAATGCATACAACTCTTTATCATATGTAGGATAGTTAACAATAGCTTGGTTAAAAGTCTAAGAGTGGTAACAGATAGGCTTACGATATTGCATCAATAATGAACCCATGGTGTATCCGCTGGCATCTATCTCGATCTTGAACGAATGTTGAATATTCGACAGTGCTAATACTGGTGTGGTATTGATCTTCTCCTTCAAAACGTGGAAAGATTTTTGTTGCTTTCCTTCCCACTGAAAAGTGTTCTTCACACTGGTTAAGGCATGCAAAGGAGCTACTATAAAGGAGAAGTTGGGAATGAATCTCTTCCAATACTAGACTAAACACAAGAAGCTCCGAATCTCGGTTACACTTTTTGGCTCAGGCCAATTTACAATTACATCAACTTTGGAAGGATCAATCTTCAATTGTACTCCTCCTATGATATGACCTAAGTACACATGTGTAGTGTTTCCAAAGTCACATTTAGACATTTTCACATACAACTTTGCCCTTTGCAAAGTATCCAATACTTTACATGCCTCACATGTTCATCCCAAGTCCCGCTAAAAAAAAGAATGTCATCTAAATATACAATCACAAAGTCATCTAGGAAATCACTGAATACATCATTCATCACACACATGAAAGTTGGCGGAGCATTGCAAAGCCCAAATGACGTAACTAACCACTCAAACAATCCTTGTTTGGTTTTAAAGGCAGTTTTCCATGCATCCTGTTCTATGACCCTCATTTGATGATATCCACTGCGCAAATCCAACTTAGTGAAATAAACAACATTCTTCAACTGATCAAGTAAATAATCTATACGAGGAAGAGGGTATTGATTCTTCACTGTGATTTTATTTAAAGACTGGTAATCGACACACATTCACCATGTGCCATCTTTCTTTGGCACCGTCACGATCAAAGAACCACATGAATATGAACTGGGCTCGATGACCCCTTGATCCAATAAGCCCTGTACCTGCTTCTTGATCTCTGTCATCTCCACAAATGACATCTTGTACATGCCCACATTAGAAAAAGGAGAATCCTACTGAAGATGTATCTCATGTTGGATTTCCCTCGTAGGAGGTAATCCATCTGGTTCCTGAAATATATCATCATAATTAGAAACAATATCAATTAATTCCTTTTTATAACATGGATCACACCATTGGAAAGCGTCGGATGTCTCAACATCTTTCTCTTTGACGACCATGAGTACATATCTCTTATTAGTGGTTATGAGTCTTTTCATTTTCTCTGCACTAACAAGTGTTGTATTTACCCTCATGCTGTGAGCTCTAACAATATATTCCACTCCCCCTTTAGTGAGGTGGTATTTATTCTCATGATGAAATAAAACTGCTTTTCTATCATAAATATAAGGACTGCACAACACTATGCCACATATATCAAGTGGTACAACATCCAAATCCACTTCATCAATCAACTTTGAAGCAATAGCAAATATGACCCTACATTGTTTGGTGGCATTAAGTTTTGCTTTATCACATACCCAACCAAGAGGGTAAGGCTTTGGATGTGGTTTTGTTACAAGAACCATCTTCTTGACAAGTGCTTCAGATATTAAGTTTACTTGGGAACCCAAATCAAATAATGTATC
>JASDQU011177841.1:0-17713 GCA_032191745.1 Picea mariana
GATAATAAGCCTCTTCGAGGGGGCAACCTCCTTTTACCCCACTTAAATGTTCAAGTCCCTGATGATTCAAAATGAAAATGTCTCCTTGGTATATATAGGAGACTAGGAGGTTTAATGGCCTAAAGCCGACATAAATAAAATAACATTACTAATCTAAATTACAACTAATGGCCTAGAGCCGACATAAATAAAATAACATTACTAATCTAATATGCCCCAATTAAGTGATAATGAGCCAATATTAGGGCTTAACAACTAACCTGCTTCTATTTACAGTGAAAATAAAAACTTACCAAAAGGACAAAAATTATAACAAAAAGTGAAAACCAAACTAGTATGTACAATGGGAGTTTGGAACTGTATTACTGCATGAAATGCTTGAGGTAACGCCCATTGATAGGGACATTAAGAATCTTTCCGTCAATATTTTCTAACAAAAATTCATTCTTTCCTTCAAAGAATGAAATTTTATACAGTCCATACCAGATCTAGTCAAGCTTACCATGCTTCCTCGCATCTTCTTTTCTGGCTTCCCATTTTAAAACCAAATCACCAGGGAGAAATTCCCTATCTTTAGCTTTCTGGTCAAACAGGGCTTTCATGTTATCCTGATACTTCTGTAGTTTTTTTATCTATTTAGCCTTATTTTGTTGAACTTCAATCATTTGATTTATTCTTCTGGTGATGTCATTTGGCTCTTCTTTTGAGTCTTGCCAGAGTTTCATTAGAGGCAGCGCAAGATTTATGGATAAAACAACATCAATACCATATACCATATGAAATGGGGACATTTCGATGGATCTTTTTGTGCCTATTCTGTTAGCCCATAAACAATATTTCAAATGTACATGCCACACTTTCTTATTTTCGTTCAACACTTTTTTAATTATGGTTATCAAGCTCTTGTTCGATGACTCGGATAATCCATTACCTTGTGGATAGTAGGTCGTAGAATGTCCTAGTACAATGTTGTACTCTTGACAAAAACTTATCATGACCAGGGATTTGAATGCTTGAGCATTATCAGTAACTATTTTTCGAGGACAACCTAATCTTCATAGAATGTTATCTTCCAAGAAACTGATCACCACTGCGTCTGTTGCATTTCACATAGGAACGAATTCTACCCATTTAGTGAAATAATCTGTAGTAGTCAAAATCCACTTATGTTGAGCACTAGAATGCGGATTTATTTCACCGATGAAAGCAAGGCCCCATTGTTGAAACATGGCTTCAGCTTTAACTGGAACCAAAGGCAGTGCATGAATCTTTTGCTTGCTCGTGAACAATTGACAGGGGTTACAAGCTCAAACCTTAGCATTCACATCATTGAATAATTTTGGCCAATAATACCCAACTCTTAGGATTTTGTAGGTCGTTTCTCTCCATGCGTGATGTCCTCCACACACTCCTTCATGAAATTCGTTTATAACTTTCTCTGTTTCAGATTCTACTAAACAACTCAGTAAGAAACCCAGAGGATCCTTCCAATATAGTTGACCATCTACAATGCAATATTTCAATGCATGTAACTTCAATTTTCTATATTTATATGGAGTTAGGTCACTAGGGCATTGAAGAGTCAGAAGATATGAAACAATGTCACTATACCAATCTGAAGAAGAGATTTTTTTTGAAATTTCGGTTGCAGGTACAGTAATATGAAATTCATTTATATCTAAAAATCTGTCATTCTCTTGTAGATGATTTATTCCGAGTGCTTTAAAATTTGATTCAGCTAATAGTTTAGCCAAACCCTGACCTTTTACAAGTTTGTTCGGTTTTACTTCCAGGTCAAACTCCTGGATTTTGGCTAACCATCTGCCCCTTTTACCATCACTATCTTGCTGAACTAATATATCCTTGACAACACTGGTTGGTACATAAGCGATGATCTTAGAATGTATTACATAAGTTATGAAAGCTTTGAGGGCTTTCACCATAACGTAAGCTTGCTTTTCCAATATATCATATTTTAGTTCAACATCTCTGAGACTTTTACTAAAAAATGAAATTGGTTGTTCGAAACCCTCGTCATTCTTTTGTAACAGTACGACTGCAATAGTATGTTCAGAAGCGAATGAAAAAATCATGAATTCTTTCATATAATATGGACTTGGCAGTACCAGTGCTTCACCTATAACCTTCTTAATAGGTTCGAATGATTCTTTGGCTTTAGTTATCCACTTGACCTTGGTGTGTTTCTTGAGCATATATGTAATCAATTTTACAATTTCAGCGAAGTTTGGGATGAATCTTCTTAAAAAATTATTTTTTCCTAAAAATGATTGTATTTCCTTTATATTCCTAGGAATATTTATAGTATCTATAGCTTCAAATCTCTTCGGATCAATTTTAATTCCATCCTTGGATACTATGTGGCTCAAGAGTTTACCTTCCTGCATTGCAAAATGAGATTTCTTGGGATTCAAAGACAAACCAAATTTTTGACATTTTTCAAACATCTGATTGAGGTGTACTAGGTGCTCTGCATTAGATTTAGAAAAAATAGTTAGATCATCAAGATAAATAACAAAAAAATTATCTCTTTCACCAACGAAGGCGATGTCCATAGCTCTTTGGAAAGTAGCTCCTGCATTCATCAAACCGAAAGACATTTTATCATACATAAAGGTAACCCATGGGGTAGTGAACACGGTTTTCTCTTTATCATCCTCATGAACTTCAATTTGATTATAGCCTGAAAAACCATCAATCATAGACATTCTATTTTCTCTTACCACCTTTTCCAATACACGATCCATTTTAGGCAATGTATAATTATCTTTGAGTGATGATCTATTTAAATTTCTGAAGTTAACACACAGTATAATTTCACCATTTTTCTTCTTGATAGGAACTATATTAGCTACCCATTCAGAATATCTGAGTGGGACAATGATCTTGGCATCTAGAAGATTCTTTACATCTTTATCTATCACATGCAATAGAATAAGATTTATCTGTTTGAGCTTTTTCCTGAACGATTTAACACCTTGCTTCAGAAGAATTTTGTGTTCGATTATGGTGGTATCATAAGTTCTTAATTCATCATAAGACTAGGAAAAAACATCCTTGTTCTATTTGAGCAGCTAACATATTTACTTTTTATTTCAGGGGGCAAGTATTTATATATTTTAGCCTCAGAGTCTCTTTAGTGCCTATATCACAATCTTCAACTTCTTCAGGCCGAGGCTGTAAAGTAGATTTCAAAGGAATATCATCATGGTTAAATAATCTCTCCAAAGGAATCAAACATTTAGGGATCTGATTATTTTTCAAAATCAGCATGCGGTGATTAGCAATTTTATCTTGAAACTCCTGAGGATCTTCTCCTTCCTGCATAATCCAAACAGGGTCATTCTGATTTTCCTGATCAATATACGTTTCAACAAATTCATCCACCATCTCTAAAAATTGTCTGATTTGTTCATCATCTTAAAAAACTTGCCAATGTTGCACATTGTTTGGAATTGAGGGTCTATGCCTCATTTCTATATGATACTTCAGTTTGAAGTCCGTAGGAGGTACAAACGTTGAGGCTGCTTTGGCCAATGAATCTGCATGTTGATTTTCTGTTCTAGGGATGTAGTGAACATTAACTGATGAGAAAAAAATTTCAATTAGATCCCAGGCACAATTTCTGTAAGACCTTAACCTAGGGTGTTTATCCTGGTACTGACGATTTATCTGTTTTGTAATTAATTCCGCATCACCATAGACTTCCAAGTTTTTAATTTTCAACTTCCTAACAACCTCTAATCCTAAGACCAAGGCTTCATATTCACATACATTATTAGTGTAATCGATGTCCCACTGTAACCTGTAAGAGAAAGGGATAATAAACTCATCTCCAGGTGCCACAAATAGAAATCCATCTCCTGCTCCTTCACGAGATGAAGCACCATCAAAATACATTTTCCAAACTCCAATGCTATATACATCTTTATTTTTTTTTTATATTTTTTCTTTTTCTGTACAATTTTCTTCTTTACAGTCATCTAAATCATCATCAATGGATAAAATACAATTTCCTAAATCTTGATCTGTGACATAAACTGGGTAATTATTCAGATTCAGCGGGTCACTTACTGTATATGCCAACCTTGTCTCTCTGTACAAGTGGGTAAATTGTCCACCGAAGATCGGGATTGTAGCGTATGTCATGTCAAATTGAAGAGATCCTCTCAGTTTGGTGCCCCGAGACCTAGATAACAACATGCCATACTTTGGAGGTACATCAGCAACAACCACATTCATCAAAACACTTTTTACAAAAATATGTACAAGATTAACCACTAAATATTTAATCATGCCCACACATTTAACTTTTCTCAAATCAAAAGAGTACAGATCTCCGTATGGTCGAGTAATTTTGAGACCAAGTCTATCCATAATACCTTTGGGCATCACATTATGGAAAGCTCCAAAATCCAACATGCAATTGTGAAGAAGATGATCGTCTACAGTTAGAGTAATGTAGAAAGGAGCGACAATATCTCTGGCACCTTCAAAATGTGGACCATAAATTATATTTGGTTTATCATCTTCTAAATTTATGACATCGGCCTGACTTTCAGTATCCGAAAAATTTATCATTTTAGCAATTTGTTTTCTGTATGTAGGGTTTTTTTCCAATTCAACCAGAGGTACATGGATCTTGATCTTATTAATCTGAGTCTCTAGATTGAAATTTCCCGTTATCTTATTGACTTCTCTGGTTTAGACTTCTATCTTTTTTTTTTTTTCTTTTTGATTTATCGGTTTGTGTTGCTTTTGTTTCAGCTAGGTTTGTTTTTATAGTCTGGGTTCCGACTACTTTTGTTTTGACATTCTGCATCTCAACTGATGGTTGAGCTGTCTCATTATCTTTGTTCTTTGACATAATTTTCTTCGGTTGAGAAGTTGTGATATTTCTATCTCTAGGCCTTAGATTATACTTCTGTTAAAGCTCGACCATTATATTATCAATGATTCCTTGATAAGCATATTCTTCCGTATTATTTATGCTTTCATCATTATTAAACCTATATTCTGTATTTAGAGACTTTTCATAATCTTGTTTCATCAAAAAAGGTTCTTGGCAATCATCACCAAGATTATTCATATCTTCTTCTAACTCCTCAAAGTTTCGCAGGTCCTCTCCTCCTATAAAATTTTCGTTCTTAAAGGGGGATGAATCTTTTTATCTTCATTCTTGATCTTTCTTTGTTGGATTTGAGGATTAACATTTCTTTTGAAATATTTTCTAGGGAACTGATCATTCTTAGATTGGTCCAATTCCATTTTTAGAGATTTTATTTGACAATTCTTTGATTATTTTTGCCTTATCATCCATCTTATCTTCTGAGGACCTCCCATATCCGGAGGGTCCTGCTTGTTCTCTGTATCGTTTGATTTCTTTATTTCCCAGTTCAAATTTAGCTTTTAACTTCCCTGATGCCATCATATTTGACTCAATTTCTACAACATCATCCTACATTTTAGTGAGGCCGACAGATATTCTTTCCCTCAACAATAGAGCAAAATCAGGATCAAAATCCCCAACAAAAGTTACTTTCGCTACAGGTTGGGAAGGTTTAACCTTAGCTGGAATCTTATTATATAATTTATTAAATCTTTGAGTAAACTAAAGAACTGTTTCTGAATTTTTCTTTCTTAAAGCTCCAAACTCAGTTAGATAATAAATATGATCCTTTCTTTCTTCCCATTGTCTGATAAATGCACTTTCTAACTTGTCATATGATCCTATGGAATCTGCTGGCAGTTCTCGGAACCAGGTTCTTGCCTGTCCTTCGAAGGTTTGAACTAGAAGCCTCGAATAAACATCCTCGTGCTCAAGGCCAAGGATATCAACGAATTGATCGAAGAAATTTATGTGCTCAGTTTGGTTAAGTTTCCCTCTCCGATGAAATTTGGCAGGATTTTCATATAGTTTTCGGGTAAATCATGGAGGGGATCTGGGAGGGCCAAAGGAGCATACCTAGCAGCTTCTATAGCAAAAATTCTAGGAGGTAGGGGCAGTCCTTGAGCACCTTCTCCTCCTCCAACACCATGTCCAGCACCTCCGACACCACCTCCAACAACACCTCCAACACCACCTACTCCTGCCGCAACCATTGATAATTTAAGAGATGAAACTTTGGGATTATAGGAAGGATTTTCAAGAATGTGTAGTGACCTTTCGGCCCCTTCAGGATTAGGCGAAAAATGTTTAGGAGACAAAAAATATGAAAAAGAGGGAAAAGGGAAATGAGGCTAGGTTGTTCGGATTTACAGGAAGTATAAACAAGAGAACCAACAAGAGTCAAGTCAGAGTATAAGATGTCTTCTTCAAAACTTTGAGAGGTTGGAAGCTTGACTTCAGGAACTAATGAAATATCAATTGAAGCGGGTTTTGAGATGGATTTTTTACCTTTATTGGTAAAGGAGATAGTTGTAACAATCTCATATTTAATCTCGGGTGAAACCAAATCGGGTTTTAGGGTTTCGGCTTTGGTTCTAATAGTAAATGTTTCTTCAGAAAAGACTTGGGTAAAATATTCTTGCGGAGTTAACTACTCAAATAAAACCCTAGTATCAGATTTGGGTTGATAAACTTTACTTGCTGATGCAATAGTCTTTTTAAGGTGTCCCCTTGGTTTCAAAATTTTTTCAGGGTCAGATATAGGTGAAATCTGCTTAACGTCTAGATTCTTTCTGGTATTTCTTCGACTAAATGCTAGTTTATTAGTTGTGGAGTCTCCAAGTGAAAGATAAAAAAATAGCATTATAATGTATTCAATCTTTGTTCACTATCAAAGAGAGAAACTTACCAATGTCATTCTCCTAAGGGAAAAATAACTTTGTTTCTCCATCCCCAACAATGACACCAAAAAGATGTTGTTCCTGAGTTTATACTTAAGGCTCAAAGTATAATGTCAAGGCATCAAGAAATAAGGAAAAATTTAATATTTGTTTTTTCTACCTCAGTTGTATGAGAAAAGATCCCAAAAATTAAATAACAACATAACATCTCAGAGGTCATCTTTCATGTCTGAGTTAAAATTAAAAGCATTGGGTGTAATGAGAGAAAAACATAAAGGTGTTGGACAAATCAAGGCATATTTTACAGAAGAATCTTACTTCGCTACAGAAGAAGAAAATAGATGATATAACCTTAAATGAAGCATAAAATGTAGCAATCTAATTAACTCACAGGTATTGTATTTACTAACAGTAAAAAAGAGGAAAAGCTGTGCTTTATTAAATTACTAAATGAAATGTAACCACAATAGATGTTGTACTAAATTGCAATCAAACATTCATCAAGGAGATATATAAAAATATACTGGAATGTGGAAAGACAGAAGAGCATATAACTCAAATGAACGAAATGTGGAATCTATGATCTGTATTTGTATTAATCCTCAATGAGGAGAGATTTCTCAATTACATATGGCAAAAATCAGCCCTTCTTTAGTCTTTTGAAAATATATTTATACAAGAGATTCTCAACCCTAGGAGGTTGGAATTCTCATTATTCCTAGATAATAACGGTTACAAAATGAAAACCTGAACCATTTCACTTGGTTCTTCTCTATCTCTTTCTCATACCAACAGAAATAGATATGTACATGTTACCTCATTGATTCTTTGAGGTACTCCCTTTTCCTCGCTTAAGACATTCAACACACCTGCTTAGAAATTGTACTACTAGTCTAGAAGGTTCTGTCACATCTTTTGTCTAAAAAATATACAACTTCTTTTGTAATTTTGGAAACCCATCTTCTATCCTTTTATCTTCAAAAGTGATTGACTGTAAATATAAATTTGGCTTTACCAACCATCTATCTATTTGAGTGATGTCAACATGCTTTAGCTGTGAAATTTCAGCCTCAGCTACCTCTAAGATTTATTTGATGTCAAGTTGATTCTTTTCAATGTCGATTTGTCCTAGTATTTCAGAACAATCATCATTTATGAGGCCTAGTGATTCTTTATTAAGAAAATGAAAAACCTCTTCACAATCCTCTTTTATTTCCTTGGCTATTCTTTTACTCTCGACTATATTGGCCTCCCATGTCTTTAATATTATATCACCTCTGACCTGCTCTGCAACAGTCAATATGGGAGTTACAAATATTTCTTCTCTAGCTGATGACATGATCGCTTCTTGAAAAGTGGTCCGGGTTGCAGTAGCTTCTCTTTCTCTGAAACCAATATTATTCTAAGATTGGTTTACTTCTCAAAAATGATTTTGGATGATTTCTACCTTAGTAAAAAATCTCTGTTGTGCTATTTCTAGTTTCTTTAGCACTTCCAATGCTTGAGCTTGAAACAATGCTATATCCATGACCATTTTCTCAGTGGAACTGACCTTGTCTTGTAATTTTTTTACCAACTTATCATGCTGGATAGTCCATCTTTCGCTCGCTTTCATATTATTATGCATATCATCAAGACTAGACTTGAGCAGTTGGATTTCTTTTTTATCACTATCTCTAGCTTGTTCAAGCCCTTTATTGACATCATCTCTGACATTCTTTTCCGTAGTCCTTATTTAATTTTACAACTGACTTATCATTTGATTCTTCTGATTCAGTTTTTATTTTAGATTATCAACTCAAAATAAGTTAGGTGTTGCAAAAGCTCCCAAAGAGCCTGCTAACTCTGTAGCAACGTCTTCTTCTTCCAAATTTTTTCCATCCAATAGTACTCTGTTCTTTTTGAAAGTTGCACCTTCTTTCTGGTGCATTTCTTTATTCACCACAAATTTCCTTTTCTTACTGAAAAATAAATCAGAAGGAGGTATCTCTTCAATAGGGATAGGCGTGAGATTTACTATTAATATTACCTTTGCATCGGGGTTTCCTCTGGTGAACTGTAATGGCATGAAAACCTGAATGTGGCTACCGTTTTCTGTGGATAATTTTTTTTCGGTTCCATCTGTAGTTGATTTATCTGATGAAGACAATGGCCTATCTTCTCCTTTATTTGCTAATGTCTCTGCTTGATCTTTGGTCTGGCTATCAGATATCTCTGTCTCTGAGATATCTTCTTTCTGATTCAAGACCTCAGATTTCTCTAAGTTTTCCAAGGCTTCTTGTTTGCTAGATCTTACGACTTCTAGATTTCGGGTCTCTGTTTGCTGCATAGTTGGAGACATTGGGTTTTCCCCTTGTATTACTTTCGGAAGACTACTTCTTCGGTGCTTTTGGAAGTTGTAAAAATCAATCATTTTATCAGGTGATAGAGCTCAATCTCGACTCAAAACTTCTAGGTAAGATTTCACCCCTCGAAACATTTCGTCCCACAGGGACTCTTCATGTTCATAATTTTTAAGATTGCAACTGGCCATATGGTTACCCACGACCTTCTACGGGTCGTGCTTCTTGAATTCAATGTTAACCAACTTTATTTCTTCTAGTGCCGCAACCTCCACTTTGGAGTGGCCGAAATCTAATAAAGAAAATGCACCATTCTGTAAGGGAAAATATGGACATACCTTTTTCTGCACTGCTTTGAGTTCTTTGCTAATCCCGCCAAGTACAGTTTGTCATGCGACCTCGCATCACACCAGTCGATCTGGTAAAAAATTCGGTAAAGCATATGGGGGAACTGAACAATCGAAAACTATGATATAAGAGAAGTGTTCCTTGATGTACCAGTTTGCCACTTTATCTTGGTTACACACAACTATGTCTGAAATTATAGGAGGTGGGTGACCAAATATAGTAGTGTGCATCGACACCGCTACCCAATTACAAATTTCATAAAAGAAATCCTTCGCCTTGTCTTCCCAGAGTTTTGAATGATAAATATGAATTGGTTCTGCACTATCTAGAGTCCAGCTCCATCCCATCAACAAGAAAGGTGTCATGAAATAGATGGAATCCATAATATAAGCTGAGTACATGAAGAATGAAGCTCATTGCCCTTTGGCTTTCTTTGTCTGGTATTCTGTAATTTCACTATCCAGACTGTCCAACAATATATTGGCCCAGTCGAAAGAATATCCTTCCGCCACTATGTGTATAATGGGCACCCATGGTAGAAAGAAATGGGCTGTGTTCTCTTTTCCATAGAGTTTACACATCATCATGGCTACATACATGAACTGTGGTTCTAGCGATGAGATTGAGTATATGCCGTGAGAATTGACTCTGAAATTTTTGGGCCCTGAACACCAGTCCTTGATCAAGTCAGAAAGACTCTTTCCATATTGATCACAGTGCTTCTTGTTAAAATTCACTAGAAAACTGGAATTTAAAATGAAGTTCGGTGTTGAAGACAATTTATACATCACATGTATGTGTTCAGGCCGAAATCACCCAACAACTACCTTCTGAGTATTGAATATAGTTCTAGTTGGGATATCCACATGATCTAGTGCCCATCCAATCATGTCATTGTAGGGTAAAAGCCTCGGGCTTGTTGCTACCTTATGCAACTCTGACTGAGCAATAGTCTTGTATTTGGTAGATAAGTCTTCCTTTTCATTGTCGCTTGGATCATCAGGGCATTTTACTAGTTCGTACTTTACAATGTTGAATACATGCGTCCAGGTTTTAACTATGTTTATACTTCTGGGCGAGTTGTCGGAGAAAACCTCTGAACTCTGGCCTGAACTCTCACCAGTTGCTTTAGCTTCTTTTCGTGGCGGCATGGTAGCAGTTCTAAAAAAACCTATTATTTGTCATAGAAAATGCATAGGACTGAGTATCTCGCTAAGCAAGCTCTACCAAAACGTGAATGTAAAAATGAAAAAGATCCATCTTGCCTTAAACACATAAACCTACATACACTTTCAATGACAATGTGTTTAATTCTTTTAATAAAAATATTTGGGCGTTAAAACAGGATCTTATTTGAGATTATTTCCCTAGGCTAGTCATTTAATAACATTAATGGTCACTATTTCGTGATTAGAAAATAAATTTGAAATCACTCATATTGCAAACAACATAAACTCAACAGTTAAATTAAAATGTTTTATTTTGTTAATAAATTGTGTTTATATAGTTAATTGATCACATGTAACCTTAATCCATTTTGGGGTTTTGGGTCCCGGGCTATCCTACTTCAGTTAAAGTTGTGATCCCCGAATCACAGAATTGTGATTGATTAATTAATATTAATCATGTTTAACGTTTGTAAATAATCACGATTACTTAACGATTTCCTAATTTCGGTTATCGTGAGTTTAAGTTATCGTTTTAGGCAGTATTCCCGAAACATGAAGTTGCCATAAGGTTGATTATCATTAATCATTTTAATTGTTTAATTAACTCGATTTAATTTAAGCTAGTTTTGCGACTTCACATATTGGGACTTTGGAGTTCTTTGTATGTCTAACTATTAGTATTGAGAAACCACGAAACCCGATACTTTGAAGGCTGTCTTAGTGATTTGACTTTTTAATGAAAGGGCGGTTCCATGACATTTAAAGGATTTTAGACCATTAGATTAATCGAAAGATTTTATCGAGGGTGGTATCCAAGTGCACATTTGTCCTTATTTAAACAAAAAATGAAAATCTTTAAGTCTAAAATTTTAGAAAAATATATATGTTTTAACATAGGCTCCATCTAGGGATCTCGTCTCCTTGCAGGACGAGAAGAACAGTAGACCGAGTGCATTTATTGGGTAAATGGAGCCATTATTATAGTTCTGTGAAACACATTCCGAAAGAGGACACACATAAGGACTTGGGACTTTATCCATATCTCCGAAAACTTTCAAAGCTTAATCATTCATCAATCTTGAATTCATGCTTAAATTGCTTCCTTTTCTTAAAATTGATTTTAGAATTGCTTGAGATAATCAAAACAACCTTAACCAATCTATCAGACTTTGTTTGATTTTATTCGCATCAAGGCAAAGTGATTTTAATGTTTTAAATAGGGAGTCCCACGTTAACTTAGAATGTAGATCTAGCCTAAAAAATAACTAGTTTCCAGGGTCTTTGCAGGTGAAGCATAACTTCTTCCTCATAAGCTCATGCCTCGTATAATCATCCAACTTTGACTTACCCTTCCACTCTCTCTAGAATGGTTTACTATCCCGATCCTTATGTGGCACAAAGGGTTTGGAAAACGTTTTGGTTTTCAACACTGAGTCTACTAGATCTTTAGTGCGTAGGATGGCATCCTATAGTGTGTGAGGTTTGTAGGCCTTCACCCATCCTCTCAAGGGTTATGTGATACCCTCTGTGAAAATCATGATCATTGTAATGTCCCCTTCTACATAAAGGCACCATGGTGGAAATTATGATAGCCTAACTCGTTCCCCTGGGCTAAGGTGGAGAAAGGAACCTAGGGGACATAAAGTGCCTAGGATGACTTTATAAAGTTAATTTATCAAAAGGGTGGACATGGGTACTAGGAAACTCAAAAGTCACTTTAATTTTATAAAGTGAATAAAACTCACTTAAGTGACTTTATGAAATAAAGTAAAATAATGAGCGGAAAAAAGGAAAATGAGAAACAAAAGGGAAAAGTGAGGAGTTTCTTCTCATTCTTACGCTTCCTTATTGAGAAAATAGATTTGGAGAGCTCTTGGAGAGTTTTCTAGGGTTTTCAGAAACCCTTCTTTGTGTACTGGTTTCGGTGTTGCAACGATACACCCTAGCTAGTTAGTGAAGAGATCACTGCATATTTCTTCCTTGTGCTTCAATGCGATTAAGTTTTCATCGTTTGGCAGAGGATTTGGTGTGTAGAAGTCCACTGCTGTTGTGCGAGCTGAGTCTCCTCCATGTAGGGAGAGTTTTCATGAGTGGGCGGAGTTATGTCATCCAAGGGTTGAGTTTCCTTGAAGTTGACTCATATTCATTTCTTGAGGCCCAAATTTTGGCATGTGGGGCGAGTTTATCTACTAGATGTTGAGCTCTCTCAATTTCTTTTCATTTTCCATTGGTGTTGGGCGAGTGATGGCTTACCTGGTTGATCTTCTTTATCTTGGGAATGAGTTTATCCCTTGTTGGGTCATGCTAATACTTGGGAGTTCGAGTTACACCATTGGAGTTGATTATTAAGAGAAGGAACAATTTACATCTATGTTGGGCACATTTATGAGTTTCTTGGCTAAGATATTTTCATAAAGAGGCTGAGTTATTCAACTAGAGACCATACCCTCTCCAGTGGAAACTAGTTTCACACATGATGGTCACATCCTTCACATTGGGATTCAAATTTATTAGCTGGGATAATTATTATAAGTTTTGGGAGTTAAAATCTTCGTATGATGGGTTGAATACCCTATTAAAGGCTTGTTGGGTGCTAGAGGCTCCAACCATCACCTACAAGCCACTACAATATTTCAAGTTGTTGCAGATTCTTCATTATAAACAGTCTTCTCTCTTGTACATCAATCCATTGTGTATTTTTTGATATATGTAGTGTTATTGCTGTCTTAATTAAGATTAATATCAAGTTCTGATGGTTGAATTGATGTCTATTATAATGATGGACAACAGACTAGAGGTCCTTTTAGTTCTCCTGGTAGAATATTCATTTATGGAATGTTTGTTAAATTGTATCTGCCACATAAACCAAGAAAAAACTCAAAGACCTTGCCAAACAATGCAGTGGTTGATTTGTTTATGAATTGTTTGACAAAATACATAACAAAAAATTGAAAAGAAATTGCAAATTTCCAGTAGGAAATTTTCAATCAGTTTAGGCTTTGAAATGTCTATCAATGTCACAACTATTCTTTAAAACTCCATGATAAATGCATTAGGTGTACTAGTTTGTCTCAATTGGTCTAAGTCCTTGAAGTGAATCTCTAGATCCCTTCTGTCAAACATGTTCATAAGTCTCTCCGTGAACTCCCTGTATGAGGTGATGTGACTGTGACCCAACATCACCAGTCCATGGTGCCACCACTTGTGGGCCTCTCCCTCCAAATGAAAAGTAGAGAAACTGATGGCTTCAATTTCTGTCATCTAGTTGAGCTTGTAGTATGTGTCATGTTTCTGTACCCAAGATTTGGCAGTACATCTGAATGATCCATCGAAAGAGGGAATAGTGAGTTTTCCTACTTTCCAAATGAACTCCATGTTATGTCCCTGCTGTTGCTGCTATCCTCCCCTCTGAGGATCTCTAGGAAAGTTCTTGAGTCTAAGTCCACAATACTCTACTAAAATCATGTCATTATGGAACTCTGGCCCTAGGGCTGCTTACTCTCTCTTGTAATCATCAATATCATCAGCCCGTCTGGTCGGTCTCTCTTCTACTGGATGTTGTGCTGCTGCTAGAAGTGCCCTCTGAAATCTAGGGAATAGTGGCCTAGGAATCCTACTCGATTATGTGTAGGTGTGAGTAGGTGAATGGGATCTACTACCTTCCCTTGAGTTCCCATGTGCTGCATGGAGGAAATTTTCTCATGGAATGTTCCCTGTAGCTAATCTATCTACCATATGTGCCAAAGACCGAGTCATGTCCTACGCATTGATGACCAAATTGTTAAGAAACTGCATGAAGGCTTCTTTTGGGTCCATGAGTTCTTTTCCACTACCTTCTGGCATTTCTTATCTATCTCCCATCCTCCTCTTTGCTTGACGCTCTGCCCTTATTTCTTCTTCTCGTTGCGTCTCTTCCTCTTCTACTAAACTATGAGGAAATGGGGTATAATATGATCTTGGTCCTCTCCTCTCCCTGTGCCTACTGTAAGTGATGAATTCATCACCTATATGCTCGCGACCCCCATGGGTTCTCTGCTGAACTCACAAAAACTTTAGTCAGAGGATGGCATTGTTAGAAAAATGGGTGTGCTCGTTTCACCATAGAAAATATAGAAATATTGTCATCCAACCATAGGCAAAAAGGCACCCCTGAGCACCTTAACCTTGAAAGGAATAATAATTCCGATAGTATACCAATAGCCAACCAAGGCTAGCGCTCCAAGCAAGGATAACCAAAGACCAAGCAAAAATTCCAAACCAATAACCCAAGACAAAGTCACTACTGCAACAGTTGGAGTTCTCCTTAACTCCCCCACACACTTCTTATCCTTATGCAGTCGTGAGTGAGTGAGTGACAAATGATATCTAGCTGCCTTTATTTATAATTATCCAGCTTAACTGATTGGGCCGAATTCTCTTCTTGGGGGCTAATAACTCAATATTAATTTATTCTATCAAGCCAACTTGTCTTCTAGGGTTATTATCCAAAGCTTTAGGGTTTCTCTTGCTTCCCAGAATATTCTAGTCTCGTCAATGGTTACATGTGGAGGCTAATACCTCCCTCAACTACCATAATATCAACACTCCCTCCTAGATAGGGAGGTTTTAAAGGCAATGGTATTGAGCACAAACAAACCATTCAATCAATAGCATCATCATAGCCACACATGATATCTCATGATCAAATCACGAGAACCATCATCACTATCCAACTAGATAGTCTCTAGGGAAATTAGAACAATGCCATATGATAGAACACAACTGTGTCTATACATAGTAGTATACAACTACTATCCAATGGTACACAACCACTCCGATTATCACACTGCTACTAACCAATGACACACAGTCACTACCAGTGGATCACATCCACCATCGTAGCATACAACTACTATCCAGAGACATACAATCTCTACAATAATTATATCATTTGATATTAACAATATCATGATACAAATTGATTCATATTGGCCCTTCTTCCACTCATATCTGTGAGATTTGGAAGATCATCTTCCCTCAGAAAGTAACACATTAGCCATGGGATATATTGACTATTCTTCCCAAGAATAGAAGAATAAATTTCCCTAATTTCTGAGCCTGGACCATTCACCTAACTGGTCCATTCCTCCAACACTAATCATAGTCAACCTAGAGAGAATGAGTCTTTCCTAGGGAATGCCTTTCCCTGATTGTTGAACCTGGACCATTCACCTAACTGGGCCATTCCTCCAACACTAATCATAGTGCAACCTAGAGAGAATGATTCTGCCCTAGGGAATGACTGTCTGGACCATTTCCCAAGGAAATGATTGTCCTGCAGCAACCTCCAAAATGGACCATTCTTCGAAACTGCTGAAAAATTCAAACTTCAAAAGAATGTCTGCTCGACGAGGCATACCATTCTACTTGACCACTACTCAGAGTGACTACCAAGAAGAATGACTGTTCTAGAACATTCCCCCACACTGGTTACAAGGGGAATCATTGTCTATGGTACATCGAAAATATATCATACCATTTTCATTACGAAAATGACTGTCCGATCCGGACCACTTTCCAAAATGGAAAATGATTGTTCGTCAGAAATATCGAACCACTTTCCAGACTGGAAAGGAACTGCCCAACTTGGACCATTTTCCAAACTGGAAAATGACTGCCCATGAATCAATAAAACATCAGTGCTCCCTCCCAACCTGAGGATCCATCTCTTCCCTTTCATCTAATGGAGTTATCTCCACGAGTCCCATCTTGTCCCTTAAGTATGCAAACTTTATCCTGGATAAAGGCTTTGTCAAAATATTTGCTACTTTCTCATCTGTAGAGATATCTGGAGTTTCACTTCTCCTTTTTGGAATTTATCATGAATAAAGTAGTATTTTATCTCAATATGTTTCTATCGGTCATGAAACACTTGGTGTTATTATAGCCTCATACAACTTTGATT
Source organism: Picea mariana (assembly GCA_032191745.1). Classification (NCBI taxonomy): domain Eukaryota; kingdom Viridiplantae; phylum Streptophyta; class Pinopsida; order Pinales; family Pinaceae; genus Picea; species Picea mariana. The sequence continues at coordinate 16,611 of JASDQU011177841.1, forward strand.
GTCACAATATATTACAATCAAATCTAGTACCTGATCAAAAAATCCAGAAATCAACTTCCTCAACCATATTGCTTCAGTACATGCCTTACATGCTGTGATATATTCTGATTCTGTTGTATTGAGTGCAACAAACTTTTGTTTCTTGTTGGCCCATGATATCATAGCAGAGCCCAAACTAAAACAGATCCCTGAAGTACTCCTTCTGTCTTCTGCACTCCCTGCCCAATATGAATCTGTGAATCCATGAAGTTTTATATCACTGGATGAGGTGTATCTTAAACCATAGTTTAATGTCCCACAGATATATCTTAGAACATGCTTTGCAGCTATCCAGTGCTCATGTCTAGGTTCCACTTGGAATTGGCTTAAAGTGTTTACATCAAAAAAAATATCTGGTCAAGTATTCACTAGATACATCAACGAACCGATCAATTGCCGATATAGGGATGGGTCTACTGGATCAGAATCCGAGTCTCTTACTTTTCTTATATCTTTGGTCATAGGAGTGGCCATGGATTTGAAATCCATCATTGCAAATTTATGAAGAATCTTCATTGCATACTTTCCTTGTGCAAGGAATATTTCACCATGCTTCTACAATACTTCTAGTCCCAAGTAATAGTGCATGAGACCAAGATCTTTCATATCGAACTCATAAGCCAATTCCTTCTTACGCAGGGTGATGAGAGACTCTACACCTTTCAAGAATAAATCATCGACATACAACCGTAGAATGATAGGTGCATTGTTCACAACCTTGTAGTAGAGATTTGGATCTGCATGACTCTTAGAGAAACCAAGTCTTATTAAGTAACTGTCAATTCTGGCATACGAAGCTCTTGGATCTTGCTTGAGTCCATACAAGGATTTATTCAATCTGCAAACATGAGTGTCTCTGGGATGCACCTCAAAACCTTGAGGTTGTTCAATGTATATTTCTTCTTCAATTGCTCCATTGAGAAAGATTGTCTTTACATCCATCTGATGTAAACTCCATACCATGGAAGCAACAAAAGACATAATGTCTCTAATAGAATTATATCTGGAAACATGAGCAAAGGTTTCATCATAATATTCTCCCTCCTTATGGGAGAACCCTCTAG
>JASDQU011177842.1:4015-17310 GCA_032191745.1 Picea mariana
CGTGTGGTTATTTCCAAGTATGTCAAATGAGACTAATCCCATCCTCTTAAGGTGTAAGGATACTCAAATGCCAACAAGTAATAAATAAATGATAATAATAATATATGATCTACATAACTATAGTTGAATAAACTAGAGTTATCCAAATATAGTTGGATAAATAATGAGAAATGAGAGAAACTATCTAAGGGGACAAAGTTTATTGCATATTGTCTCTCCACCATTTTTAGAGCAAATGAATTTGGCATCCATCGTTGTTGTAGTTATCTATATACTATGCTACCTTTGGAATATTTATGTCTTAATCAACCATATTAGGAATATGACACAGATCATGATCACATACTTGTCATCAAGTTGTAGCAAGATCGTTCAAGTCATGCAACTTAAGTTGCACCAAAACATTCTAGGTACATTGGTTTCAGTGGGTTAGTTACAACCTAAAGACAAAACACACTCGACAACAAATTGATTTAGCAAAAACTCATTATGAACTTGATAAAGCGAGAATGGTTTTGTGATAAGTGAACTCRTATTTAGTTTGTCATAGTGAATTCAACACAAATAATAAACTATGTTAATCTTACTTAAGCAAATTAAGTATGTCATGTTAGCATAAAAATATAGACAACAAAGAGGAAATCCCAAATAGATAATAAAATTAGGACACGAGGAATTTGTTKTAGTGTACATTTATTCATAGTATCAAAAATCACAACATCAAACATATGTTAAGGATCACTATGATTCAAGTAATGAAGATAGTTATGCAAAGCTCAGTCTCACTAATAACACAGTAAACCACTTTTCCATTGTAAATGACTTTTGCTTTTATTGTAAATTTGGTGACTATTTGAAATGTGCACACTATTATATGCGATAGTTATTCTTCTGTTTACATTGATGTTTTGTTTTATTATTGACATTCACTTTTTCAAGCACTGGTCAAAAAATGACTAATGCTAGACTGAGATAAACAATAGATATAAGTTCTTTGACACTCAGAAAATTTCTACAGTATTGTCATAAAATAATGTTAGAAAACAATATTTTTTGAAAATTATTGGAAAAATAAGCCCCTTGTAAATTCTGTATTAACAAAATTTTATTGATTGCTTTATGTACATGCATAAAAGTTTTAATGCAAACATGTTTAACATGGATGCCATCCACGAATATGAGGAAGCATCTTTTGAGTTTCCTTGAACAAAAAAAAATATTAGTATAAAGTAACAAGATAAGATTGTTATTAATCCCATGATAAAAAATTGACTTGAAACATGTATGTCACCAAGTCTTTTTATTCCCATGAATTAGTTAGTTAATGGTGTAGATGCTAGCACATATTTAGTCAATTTTGATCCCTCAAGATGGTGGGCATGTTGAGTTTCCCAATTGCAAAACCCCCATATCATAGTTAAAGAATCTAGTGTGGAGATGACATAGCTAGTTAAATGCTAATTTATCAAAGTTACCATATAGATTAATACCATGCTTTAAATCAAACATAGATCTTGTAGCTCTAAAAAGATACAATAATATCAAGGAACAAGAGCACAAAGTTAAATACAACAAGATCTCATGAAAAACACACACACATCATATCTAAGCTAAAAAAGACATGCCTCSAACCATAAAAATGCTAGGCACAAAATCACTTAAGCTCATCTCTTTAGTTGGAGTGAGAAATGACTACTATGATAGTTACACATTTAATTTAGATTATATATAAATCAAATACATTAAGATGATACAAAATGAAATTTTAATGTTATGTCTATATTGAAAAAAGATGTATTCATATCAATATAAAACATAAAATGGTCTTGAAGCAATACCTAAAATTGTTTATGATTGGCTAAGAACTTCCTCCGATTAAGAAAACATGTTAATGGCCCAAGACCTAAAATCATATACATATGKCAGGAGTGGAAATCTACCCCATACTAACCAATAACAATTATTTCTTAAAYAAGAATCAACAAATATTTGCTTATAACAACCAATAATAATTATAACTACGAAATTATGATAAATTTTACCATCTTCCCCCCAAAAAAAATCAATATAAAACATAAAACCTTACACCTCACATTTAACTCCAAATCAAACTTTGTCTCATGCCTTGGGAATTAATAGAAACCATTTATATTACGGAACTCTGAAGACCAGTACGCTATCTTAAAAATCCACGACCACATAACTTGCTCGCGGAATGATAGAACACAAGGTTAAGCCATCATCCTTGAGGTAACAGGCAAGCAAAATTTTCTTGAAGCTTAAACCCTAGCAAAACCCCCGTCATCTGGCAACTCTTGCGAACTAACTCCAGTAAAAATCTACCTAACCATCCTTCTCCACGCGCTTCAGATACAATATATAAAATCCACTCAAATGCATTCTTCAAAATGAATTCATGGCCATGGTTGCCCTTACAGAATCCCATTTTGGCAGAGGAACTGCACTTCGTTTCCAATCTCAGATGGGTTTTTCGCTCGTTTTCTCTGGAGGATTCAAACTGCCACGAAGACTTGGAAACCCACCTCAGAAACACAGGTGTATTGTCAAAATTTCCAAGGTAAATATCACTTCAACACTCTCCACAAATTCTGCAAATTTTGCTGAATATAGGCATCCTGGAGCTATCAGGCGAAGAAATGCATTGCGTCCAAAACTATTAAAAACATTGCAGAAACCCAAAATTATCATTGAAACCAATGACAATTCAAAGGTAGATGCAGGGAATTCTGAACCCATTGTGGGTGATAATTCGAAGGGGGAAATTGGCGACTCTGAAGCCATTGTAAATGGAGTTGAGGCAATTACTGATGAGAATTCAAAGTTGAGTATTACGAGACCAGAGCCCAATATAAATGGGATCCGGAATATTAGTGACGATTACTTGGAGGCGGTTAATGAGGTTGAAAGTTTCAGGTTTGGAAATACAGAGGTAGCAATTATGAGCTCAGAACTCAGTGCCAATGCGATCCCGGTTGAGTTCTCACCCGATGAGAATGCAGAAATACATATCGGGAGTTCAGAATGCAACATCAATGGAACTAGAATGATCACCAATCCAGATCCAGAGTCTGACACCAAGAATCATATCGGCCGGAATAGTGCGATAGAAAGCCAAAAAATGGGCATGGAGATTGGCAATTCGAAATTCATAGCTCAAGCAGGAAAAATGTGGGATTCATGGAAGAACTGGCATGCACAATACCAGAAGGATATACATATTTGGGGTGTTGGGCAGACTCCTATTTTTCTGGTTTATGAAAGTGGTAATGGAGATGTAAAAGTCTCAGTCAATGAAGACGAGATTCGCAACCGATGCGTGGCTCAGCCTTTCCTTTCATACCGTCCAGATGAAGCGAAGATCTCGAACTCGCATACAAAAATAGCACAAGCCAAGCAACTGGCTGAGGGTATAGAGGCTGGGGTTGTCAAGCCGCAAAGAAATAGTACCTTATTTGAGTTTGTAAATACAGAAAAAAATGATTTGAAAAAGTGGGGGATGTTAGGATCTTTCGTCTCTCAAGCCAGTTCCGTGATTGATCATCCTTCTCCTGTATTCAGAACTTCTAAAATTGTATTTGTTGTACTGATTAGTTCTGTGCTTGTTTGGGGAGCTTGGAAATATATATTTTGCAATGGCCAAGTTGGAGATGAAGATATTTACAAGGAAAAACAGAAGATAGCAAACTCCACAACCATAAACGCAAAGAATGCTGGTGGTATTTCTGCTTTGAATTCACAAAACGAAAGAGCTGTCGGCAAAGAAGCTGAAGTTAGGAATACAGCATTGGTTATGAACTCTTCTTCTAATGGAAAGCCTCCACTTGATGAGATTGAATTCAACAAGAAGATTCAGGAGATTCAGGCCATGGCAAGGCAGGTTCGTATGATAGAAAAACAAAGTTATGAGGACTTTTCAGAACAGCAGGATGGAGACTACCCCTCAAATTCCAGAACAATGGGCAGAATCACAGATGGTATCAGAGGAGATGAAGATTCTCCTTCAAAATTAAATATGATGATAACAGAAGCGCATGATTATAGAAACCCAGACGAGTCAAATTTAAATTCTTTAGGCAACAGTGGCAAAATAAATACCAAAAAGGAAGTAAATAACCACCTCCAGAGTACCCTCTTGTTTCGGCAAGCAGGGCTGAAGAAGTTTTCACAGGGAACTGTGGGAAATGCTTCTAGCCATTTCAGAGAAGACCAGAACAGTGATACAACTTCAAAAGAAACTGGGAAGCCAGAGCTTGATACATTACAATATGGGCAAAGTTCTACAGAAAAGGCTGCTGAAAATGAAAGGAAGGAATCGCTGGATGGAAGACGGGTAAAGAAAGGCTTAGGCAAGAAAAATGGGTTTGGTGCAAACAGATCTTCTCTGAAAAGTTCACAGAGAATCAAGCCACGAGTGATTAAATCTGTAAAAGAAGCCAGGGAAATAATTGCACATAGGCGTGGTAAACATGGCGATAAATCTAGAGACACTTCAAACCCACATGATAAAAAATATTTTTCTGCTGAATCAGTGGATACAATAAAGAGTACTGCAATAACTAAAGAGGAAATAAGTTCCAACGTAAGGGTTGATAGTGAAGGTAATGAAAAACTGAAGCTGACTTTCAAAGAAGCTGAAAATGAATCAGAAGAGAAGGTTGCAAGTGCAAAAGCTCTGGAAGATGTGTCACTGAAGCACTTGGAAACTGCTCAAGGTAAGGCAAATATGGATAGTGAAAATAAAAGGGGTACAGGATCGGAGACTCGGCCAGAAACTAATGTTCAGGATGGAAACAATTCTTTGTCACCGGAAGCAGAAGAGTTGGAATGGATGAGGGATGAGGTTTTGAGGAAAATCATTTTCAAGGTCCAGGATAATGAAAAAGCTGGAAGAGAGCCATTGCATGGTTTAGTCTCTGAGGAAGAGCTGCTCTTTTTCAGAGGTATGGAAAGGAAATTTGAGCGAGAAGGGGAGAGTGTCAAAATATGGATAAAGGAGAGAGTGGAGAATTTAACGAATGGAAAAGGTAAACCATTTACCTCCCTAGGAAACCTAGAGTTCCATATTGAACATGCACCACACCGAGAGATGTAGAACTGTCCATAGGTAAAATATATATCTGCATATATATTCCTAGTAGCTATCTAGTTTTGGATTACACAGTTCTCCCTATAGCAAATTCGGAAGCTATGCACATGCATTGAGAAATGGGCTCTCCCAGAAAACATCAGAAGAATAACACAGGCAGCTTTGGCTTTCCTCAGTGTTGTGCAGAGAGCTGCTGAAAGCCATAGTACTTATTGTAAAACTACTTGCAACTTGCAATGTCAACCACCGGTTTCTAGATTGATAGAACGCATGTTAAGACGAGTGAAGGAAATCATTCCAAATGCTCAAGCTACATTTCATAAATGGTAACCGAGTCTACATTTATAACTTATCTTTTACTAATGATTTGGTCACTGATGGTCGTTGGTTTAAAATCATGTCAGTGATGACAAACTGAAGCCTTCTTCAATATTAGAACTGAACTATTAGCATATTGCTAAGAAACAGTTCATTATCGTGTTTCATCTTTCAGAAGAATGATCCAGCTACTAACAACTTAATGTGGTGAAGGCAGTTAGCTTCAGGAATTGTTACATTTTCTTTACCTGCATTTCAATGCAGTCAAATCCTGTACCATCATGTCACAAGGGTGCTAATTTGCAGCGAAGTGAGTGTTTTTAAGTTATAACTATTGTTCATGCCTTCAATCCTAATTGACTTATTTCAGTTCCATATATAGCCTCCAGTATAGAAAATTGGGGCATCATTCACATTCGCAGTAGCTGAAACCATCAGTTGGGGTCAAATTTTTCTTAGATTGTGGTTTGAATCTTTCCGTTCCTGAACACTGAAAAAGAACAGATCAGTTTGAGCTGGTTCAGGACGCTTTTGTTCAGTTATGGAGATGATTCAAAAATGTTGAAGATATTGTTGACATTCTGGCAGCAGTAACTGCCTCTTTATATGTTTATTATTTCCAGTAGTGGGAAACTGCATGATTTAGAAATATACATAATGACAGGATTAGAGACTTAATGTTTGGATGGAAAGTTAGCTTTTAAATGGAAAACTATAGACTATAGTGGATATGTAATATCATATATATACATATATATATATATTACTTTTTATCCTCATTTTAAATTTTTGACTTCGAGTTTCTGTTCCATGTTTATATAACTACGCAAATATGATTATGTCACGTTAGCACCCTTTAGAACGTTTTGCTTTGTTCTAATCTTTGAAGTTTGGGCACAATTCGATTCCGTGTGTACAGTTTTTTTCTAAATCCTGCAATTACAATTTTGTGTATTTTAGGAAAAGCTTAAAAGAGTAGTTCAACAAACATTACTTTTAGAAATAGGTTGCTTGAGACCTTATCGATACGTGTTCACGGGCATAGGGCCAATGGAGTGAGAGAAGCAATACTAGAATGATGGGTTCTGATTTTCACAGTTTGTTCTATTTCAGATTGCTCTGGAGTTGATGAGCCACCCAAGTCTTCTACAGCTGCCCGGAAGGATTCTGATAAAACTGGCAGGTCCATTTTGTCTGATATAAACAACAATGGGAAGATGTTCACAGCAGAGAGTATGGGGTCTGATAAAGAAGAAAACCAATCTTTCATTGCAGAGAGGACTCCTGTTTTAGCATCTTCATCCATCACTTCAAAATATTCCTCAATCACGGCAAGAGATGCAAGCTATAAGTCTGGTAAAAGCCTTGATAGGTCAGTTTCAGAAGAAAAAGCAGAGGATGCTTTATTGTTTCCAGAAAGAAAACTTGGAAATTATGAAACAAGTAAAGCCAAGATAATCAAAGAGCATGAAATGGATGACTGGAAAACGGCAGCTAGTAAAGAAAATGAGTGCCAGCGAGAGTTGCAAAATCGTTTTTGGTGGATGGATCTTCCATATGTGATGGTATATTTAAACATGTAGCTTAGTGTTTCAATGCACTTTGTTCAAAGTTCCACTTTAAAAATATTTAATTTTTTTTAGTGTACCTTTCCGTTTCGACAGAGATACTGGGTTTTTCTATTTTCTGGTTTATCCTCTTATTTTTATACCCATTCTTTTGGTATATTTAAATATGTGGCTTAGTGTTTCCATGCGCTTTGTTCAGATTTCTATTCTTTAAAGTTACCTAGAATTGTTTAAGATTACCTTTCGGTTTGACACTATTCCTTCTTTTTTCTATTTTCTGGTTTACCTTCTTATTTTTGTACTGTTTTCATTTGTCCGTTCTGGCTTTTATAAACACGTCCTTTTCAGATAATGTAATAAGGCTTTCGACAATGAAAAATAACGAGACTCTGGTACTTGAAAATGCTATGCTGTTGCAATGGGTGTTTTCCAATTGACAACTTATTTGTGGGCTTTGATGGATGGCATTATCATAATATTTCTTGTTTTTTGCAGTGCATTGGTCTTTATAGAAATAACAAAGGCGAGGTGTTGAAAGGCTTATATTCTCTGGAGATGGTTCCAGGCATTGAATCAGCTAGTAAGCCTGGCCCTTACCACACCATTGCTTTCCAGGACCATGCAGACGCTAGAAACTTCTGCTATATCCTTCAATCACATTATAATGACCTTGGAGATGCCAGTGTCCATGTTATTCCACTCTCTAGTAAGGTAAGATACAATGATCTCCTCATGCATGATTCTCGATCAAGCATTCTTAGCTCAAGGATTTTTATTGGACATAAAAGCTTCCTTTGACTATTGATAAAACATTATGTACATATTTTTAATATAAAAAAGGATAGTTGCACATGCAGCCTTCATGAACACTAGCAAAAAACCATCAACTTGAAACTATGGGTTGGCTAATGCCAAAACCCGATTACAAAGAGGCACAATAAATTGTATTCAAAATATCAAAGTGACAATGTCCAAAAGCCACAAGGCAGACAACCTGATCATAAACACTAGGAAACAATAATACCGACCTAAGTTGCAGGAAATGGTACCCCCCCTGAAACGAAATGAAATGTCGGTACGGCTAGGAAATGCTGTCGGCTGTATGGTACGATGTTTCCTGATTTGGAAACGCCGTACGGTACAGCTGGCGGCATTTCATGGCCGTACCAACCCGTACGGCCGACGACGTTTCATGGCCGTACCGACCGGTACGTCCGACGTTTCGAGCGTCTTTGAGGCGAAATAAGAATAAAAAGGGGGTCATGGGCCCTCCAAACAGTCAATTAATTTTTTTTTGTTGTATTTTCTATGTTTTTCTTGCATCATTATTGCATTTTTTTTGCATCATTATGTTTTTCTTGCAATATAATGTCTTATTTAAAAAAAAACTATATATATATATATATATTTTATATATGACGTTTCCCCCGACGTTTCCATTTTTGGGGGGTCTGTTTCGTACCGTCCTGGTTTCAGAAACTTAGAAACGTTTCCCCGTTTCGTGCAACTTAGATACCAACAACAAGAGGGGGGTCATCATGGTCATCAGGGGCAAGGTTCGATCCACTCATTGGGGGAGCATCATCCATGGGATGATCCCATCCATCATTTGCCTTTTTGGGAGACTTGGGTTTCTTTGATATGGCTAGGGTGAAAGTAGAAAACTGCTTATCATTCCTAGCTGGGGTAGGAGGCCAACTACGTCCCTGCTCCTTGCACTCTTGAACTTGCATGCTTGGTAGGTGGTGAGGCTTAGTGCCACCTTGGTGAGACTGCGCTAATGGGGGTCAAGATGGGCTAGGTGGCTCCCAACTTAAAGTACAAGGGGCCCCACTCCTGTAACGTTCCCTAACCCAGCTGAGGTCCATAATCCATTACGTACAGAAATACTCATAAAATTAAAATTTTCTACTAACTAATTTCCTGTAGCTTACCAACTACGAATTGCACACAAATTTAACTACTGTTTGATACCATTAATTAAATGCATCTACAACATGTTAAAAACGACATGAATGCAGTTTAAACAACTCAACACAACAACATATAAATTGTTCTCAAGCAAAGCGTTAATACGCAACAATTAACCTCGTAATGGAACCCAAAAACAAGATAACACACTTATCTTTTAAAAATGGTTGTGCAACCAACTGCTTGGGATGGACGTTCCACCCAACCATAGACTTGTTGTTCCAAATATCAACAACAAGTCACCCTTGAGCTGAGGCTAGCAATCCACAAAAGAGGGTGGTCTCTCATTGTCCACTCACAGTTCAGAGAATCTCACAACCCACTGGTATTCTCCTACAACTATCCCGATTTCCACCAACTCTCTTCCTCTCGACCCGCCCAACCCAAGGAAGGTACCCCATCACTGCTCTTCGTCCATCGGGCATTCCATTCATTTATTAGGGTCTCTCTGACACAAGTAACCAAGAATCTCACTACTGAGAAACTCAAGGGAGCTCATTGCTAGGAAAACTACTAGGAAAAGCAACAACAATCACTTGCTGTTATAGTGCAACTCACACATGAGTTTACTCTTCAGGCCTGACAACTTGGTTCTTCAGTCTTCTGCACCAAATACGTTCTAGAATTCACCCTCCATGGTTGTTCTAGCTCCAAATATCTTCTTCCCCGTTCTCTGCTTGGTGTTCATGCAAAAACATTACTGTCTAAAAAATTATTGCAACTGTCCATACAAATTTCCTCTCTTTGGCTTACTTGCTTGACTTACACTCTTCCTCAAACTGATTGTACTCAACCCCCATGCTTCCAACAACTATAGGATGTGATTTCTCACACCCACCCTCTTACATGTATTCAATGATTGGCTTTAAGGATACTCAATTAGAAATTAGAAGGTTCATATACCAATAGTAATTTTAGGAAGTGGGTTGAATTAATAGACTTGGGTAGTTCCCGCTTGGACCCTTCTTATGCATTCTCTTAGACCCTCCCCTCTCTTGTGGATTAATCAACCCCCATCTTTGCCCATGTCCCTCAGTAGCTGGCATCACATTTTATTATTAAAATTCAGAAATACAATTCGCATATACATCGCTTGGCCACAACCATACATTATATCTACTTTAAGCATTAATTAAACTGGGGATTATAATGGGGACGTTACAACTCCAAAATTCTATTTGCCTGTGAATTTTTCATACTTGTATAATATTCTGCAAGGGTAGATTGGCACATGTTAGGGCATCATCATATCACAAGAAAGTGTGAGAAGGCTCTGTGTCATGAAACAACACATCATGGCATTTCTTCCAAATGAAGTAAACCACTTCAACACAAACTAACAACCATGCAGAATGGAATTCAAGAGCCCAAGGGAGACGATTGTCTAATAGGACAGCCTTTCATGAAATGGAATTAGGGACTATTGCTAACATAGAGTTTGAACCCAAGCCCCACACAGACTTGGCTAGGGGACAAAACCAAAAAATATGTTTTCAACGTCTTAGCCACCCACATAGGGGACATCATGACAGGTTTTCTATTCTTAGGGATGGTAATCTTTTGTCCACTTGTAGACCTCCTGCAATAAGAAACCCAGCAAAGAGGGCCTTCTTCAGCTCCAAGGCTAGCTTCCATAAGCTCCTTTGTTGGACTAACCACATTTTTTCTTGGATTTCAAACACCAAACTTTGTTCAGACGACTTTCCAAGTCAGGGTTAAGAGAGAGCCATTTGTAGCCCAAAGTGGGCCTATATCTGATAAATGTTGTGGCTCTCCCCCATTTTCAATCTTGCCATCATTTCCAAGGCACTTGGTGTTGAATTTTCAATTTTCAGATCTGATAATTATTTCCTTGTGATTTCAAACAAAATTTTATGCCACTGTTATCATAGAATAATTACACATTGAAAATCTCAACCAAAATAAATTGCAGCGGAAACAATAGAATCATAGAAATATAGCCATGAACAATAGACACAATATTTTATCCTGGGAAACCCAACCTTGGGAGAAAACCCAACAACTTTTTTTAAGAAGAGATCAATTCAAGTACATCACCATTAAAATGAAGAAGCCCTAACACAAGATAGTTTCTCCCTTGTATGAGGAAGAACCCTCAAAGGTAGCGCACCCCAAAAGATCTCCAAAAAGATAACGCACCTCAAAATTTGCGCAACTGGCAACTGCAACTGGGAATTGCGCAGTTGATGAGAAGAGCTGTGTTGGTGTGTCAAACGAAATGACCAAGCCAATATTTATACAATTCAAGTCACCCTTAATTTACTTGTGGGGCCGACTTGTACCTTTGTCTTCAATATCTTCTTTAATGCTTTCTGTGGTTTCTTTAATGGTTTGTCTTGTCTTCTTGACATTTCTTCTTCACTAGAAAAGTTGTTCATGAGGCTTGTTGATTTATCATCTCCTCACATGCATGTCTAATTAATATAGGGCTCTAATGTTGAATAGATCCACCAAGAAGCCCCTCATCACAAGAGGTCTCTTGAGCCTACATTTTCAACATTAGACTAGACTTGTAAACAAGTTAAACCTGCCCTATAAAAAATAGATCACTTCTTCCTGGAGCAAGCAATGTGAGAGCATCTTGAGTCTTTTTCACTCCTGGTCAAATCAACGTGACTAATAGGAGAAAGATTACCCCTGGGTCATTCACCACTAGCCAAATCAGCATGGCCCCGTGAGTGAATGTATCATTCTCCCTTGGTCAAATCAACATGACCAATCTGGGAGAATGTCTGCCCGATGCTGCTAATTGGAGAAACATCAACACTCCCTCTCAGCAAGGAAGACATTCTGCGTCATGCCAAACTTGTCTCCGAAGTATACAAACTTCCCCTTAGACAGAGGCTCAGTGAGAATGTCCGCAATCTGCTCATCTGTGGATATGTACTGGAGCTTTACTGCTCCCTTCTGTACCATGTTTTGGATGAAATGATATTTGATCTCAATGTGCTTCGATCTGTCATGAATTACTAGATTTTCTGAAAGCTTGACACAACTTTGATTATCACAAAGTATTAAGGTCATCTTTAACTTCTGATCAAATAGTCCTACAAGAAGCTTCTGAAGCCATACTGCTTCCCGACTTGCGACACTGGTTGCGATATACTATGCTTCTGCTGTACTGAGTGCCACAAAAGTCTGCTTCCTGCTAAACCAGGATATCATAGCTGATCCTAAGCTGAAGCAGCACCTCAAGGTGCTCTTTCTATCCACTGCACTCCCTTCCCAGTCAGAATCAGTATATCCCTGCAGCCTCACTTCACCACCTGAGACATATCTCAAACCATATCCAATTGTACCACGTGTTAATATTATGGTAGCTGTGGGAGGTATTTACCTCTACATGTGAACCTGACGAGAATAGAAGACTCCGGGAAGCAAGAGAAACCCTAATGAATTGGCTAATAACCCTAGAAGCCTTGTCGGCTCAAGAATATAATTTATATTAGGCTATTAGCCTCCAAGAGAAGAAGTCGGCCAGAAATAATAATAATATACTGAACAGACACATACCCAGAAGGAGAAGTCGGCCCCAACAAACTGGCAGAATTACTATAAATACAGGGCGCCAGTTCTCATTTGTAACATCTCAGCAGTTGCAGACAAAGCCAGTTCTGCGCACTGCAGTTTCCCAGTTGGTGCGCACTGCAATTGCAGTTGGTGCGCAAGTTTGGAGGAGGGTTGCAGGTGCAGCTGCAGCAGCAGCTAGTTTCAGTATTGGCTTGGATATCTCTTGGCTAGGGTTTGGAACATCTGATCAATCTTTTGTGATGCGCTATCCTTGGGGATTGATTCGCTATTTTTTATTTGGCTATCTAGCCTAGGGTTTGCTTCCGGAGGAATTCTCAGGTCAAGGTTAAGGTGCTCGGAGGGAGGCTTTGGCCTGTGGTTGGGTGACGAGGGTATCGTCAATGGTAAAACGAGCACACCATCTTCTATATTCTAACAGGTTATGGGCCCACACCCCTTCAGTCAGCCTAAAACGCTGGAAGGAAACATAGTCGCTAGATATTGAGCTCGTTGAGGAACTGTCGCTAGGGTTATTAGCAGGAGCAGTTTCCAGAAACACTGCAGCTAGGGTTAGTAGCAGAAGCAGTTGCAGAAACCCTAAACCTCTTGTCGAGGCACCTTAAGTGACGAGATTGACCTAATCTCCAGATAGATCAGTGCGCCCTAGCCCAGCGCATCTCTTGGTACTCTCAGAAGGCCAAGACGTGAAGTTTGGATTTCTGGTCAAATCTAGGGTTTGACCAAGTCAAGTAAGCCATGACGAACTCTATGAAGTCTGAGAACAAGCTAGATGGAGCCTC